>JAXIVJ010000765.1:35000-112500 GCA_036785665.1 Chirona hameri | reverse complement strand
CTGTCTGTCTGTCTGTCTGTCTGTCGCCGCGGCAGGGGACCGCCTGTTGCCTGGAGTTCCGGATGTTCCGGAGTTCCGGATGTTCCGGAGTTCCGGTGTAGGCCACCACTGAAACACCGCAATGTCCGGTGCACTCGGTTCATGAGCTGCGTGGGAGCGAGGCCCTGGCGACCAGCTGGCGGCTCAGTAGGCACTGGTGGTTTCGTTTGTGGGAAGCACGATGGTGAAAGAGACTGTCCGTGGTTATTTGCAATTGACATATTTCGAGACGTTGTGGGTTGACGCCATAAATTTATCCACCTGCTACGGTACAAGGCATTCTTTCAATGGCTGGATCATATGCCTTCCAAAATACGCCGTTGTGCCCACAAATTCATTATGCACAACCTTATTCAGAGGTAGACGAGGCCACGCTTACCAGTGGTCAGAGGTAGACGAGGCCACGCTTACCAGTGGTCAGAGGTAGACGAGGCCACGCTTACCAGTGGTCATAGGTAGACGAGGCCACGCTTACCAGTGGTCATATGTAGACGAGGCCACGCTTACCAGTGGTCATAGGTAGACGAGGCCACGCTTACCAGTGGTCATAGGTAGACGAGACCACGCTTACCAGTGGTCATAGGTAGACGAGGCCACGCTTACCAGTGGTCAGAGGTAGACGAGGCCACGCTTACCAGTGGTCAGAGGTAGACGAGGCCACGCTTACCAGTGGTCAGAGGTAGACGAGGCCACGCTTACCAGTGGTCAGAGGTAGACGAGGCCACGCTTACCAGTGGTCAGAGGTAGACGAGGCCACGCTTACCAGTGGTCAGAGGAAGACGAGGCCACGCTTACCAGTGGTCAGAGCCCAGAGGTGGACAGGGCCACATTATTGCAGTGTGTATATTGCTCGTGCCGCCAGTGACGAGCGGTGGTCGGGGGTGGACGAAGCCACCCGGACCCGCATGGGGGTCACCACGCTGGCCGACGGAGAGTTCTGGATGGACTTCAGCGACTTCTGTCTGCAGTTCGAGGAGGCCTCAGTCTGCACGCTGGGACCGGACTACGACAAGGACGGCAGGGTGGACCACGTCGGCCAGGTGAGTGGGTCACAGCTGAGGTCACGGACGGGGTCAGGGGTGAGGGAGCGGAAGGAGGTTACAGCTGGGGTCAGGAGAACTGACCAAGCCTGACCTGAGGTCAAGTCAGGCTTGGTCAGCCCAGCTTATGTAAAGACAGATGAAGAGTCGATTTGGCACGCCATGGCTATTCCACTGACACAGCTATACTTGTATTTCAGGTGCAGCAGATTCGCGGCGAGTGGGTGCCGGGCAAAAACGCTGGTGGAAGCCGGAACGACTTCGAAAAGTTCGCCACCAACCCGCAGTACCTTCTGACGGTGGTGGATCCCACGCCAGGTCAGTACCTGGCCAGCAGTCGGAGCTGTCGGATATACCATAGCTTTGATGAGACGATGGCACCCCTCCCGGCCACCCCTGGCGGAGTCAACGGCCTATAAGTTATAACTTATAACTATGATGTTTGATGAAATGAATACTTGGTTCGGTGGTGTGCCCTGGGTACTGTTGCCTACTTGCTTACTAGTGATCTAAGGTAGCCTGTTGTGGAAAAGAGTAAGCTCTCACTTCACACCAAGCCACCCTATCGAGTCACTAGTCTGATCCTCAACACGTGTATGGGGTGTTCCTCAGATGAGACTGACGATGACGACACGGACAAGGTTCCGGTGCTCGTCACGCTGATAACACGTGTATGGGGTGTTCCTCAGATGAGACTGACGATGACGACACGGACAAGGTTCCGGTGCTCGTCACGCTGATAACACGTGTATGGGGTGTTCCTCAGATGAGACTGACGATGACGACACGGAAAAGGTTCCGGTGCTCGTCACGCTGATAACACGTGTATGGGGTGTTCCTCAGATGAGACTGACGATGACGACACGGACAAGGTTCCGGTGCTCGTCACGCTGATAACACGTGTATGGGGTGTTCCTCAGATGAGACTGACGATGACGACACGGAAAAGGTTCCGGTGCTCGTCACGCTGATCCAGGAGTACCGGCGCTCACAGAGACAGTTCGGCGTCAAATTGGCCCAAATCGGCTTCCTCATCTACAAGGTGAGGGTTTTGCGGAGGATGGAGATTAACTGTGTTACTCATCAAATTGTACTTAGTAGATGATTCACGAACCTTTTATCGTATGCCAATTTTATGTTTTATTTCGCCTGTCAGTGGAGTGTGACTGTTGGCGATGAAAGAAAATAAACAAAAACAAATAAACAAACAAGCATTCTTTGTTATCGTGCAATGTTAGGTGTCTCGAGAGATTAGTTTTGATTTAGTCATCCGAAGGACGGCATGGTGTGCAATACGCGAAACTAGCGGAGGGCGGCGGAGCGCCCGTCCGGGCCTGCTGCCATTGGGATTTCGGTATAAAACTGCACATTTCGAAGTCTAGCAGAACGACTGTAAGGAGTAACAAATATGTTCTCTGGATCCTGTTAGATTATGCAATGTTATAGCATTCTACACTATTGCCAAACATCGGTCAGCACCGCCGACGCAGCTTGAGACATTTTAAGATAAAATTATTGGTTTATTTCCAATGTTAAATATCGAGATATCGCCTGATTTAGGGTGAACGGCGACGCAATACCAAACATATCTTAAAGGAAATAGTTCACCTTTGAATTTTTTTACCAAACACGATTTGATTATATTTTTTAATACAATTTCTTTTTATATTGTCAAAAATCGCCTTATATCGCGCCGATTCAGGACAGAAGGCCGTACATTTGTATTGTTTATCAAAACTATATGCATACTCTCTGAGTCAGAGTCCTAACGTCACACGAATGTAAACAATGGTTCAGCCAATCAGATTCGAAAGTAGTCGCGTAAGGATAGACTCGCATTGGAGATGTGCCAACCGGCGGCCGGCGGTTCGCTTGCTAGCACCAGCTGTAAGCTGATTGGCTGATGGTATAGCCTCTGCCCGGGCTAGAACCAGTACAACATTATTTCGCCAACACCGCATTCCTTCGCCAAATAATCAAATATATTCAGCTGGAAAGTCTTTTCAGTCAAGAAAACTTGCAGATAGGGGTTTCCCAACACGGGCTACACAACTGCTATCTCAGTTTAAAACTAATGTTGAAGGTGAACTATTTCCTTTAAGTAAGGATGATATCAAAAATGTTCTTTGCCTCCTGAGAGAAAACACTTATATTACCATACCAACTAAATTTTAGCCCTCCAGGCTCAAGGCTCCAACTTCGATACCGTGGTCGCTTTGCCAGGCTGATTGCATGCAAATGCTTCGCTCAAGGTTACTATAACACTTCGCTTACAACTGAACGTAGATGTTAGCTGGTTCTTATATTAGCGTAAACAATTGTTTTGTCAATTAAGAACCCATAACACTCTCGAACGCGATGAGTAAGGAACATCTCATCAAATTTATTATCATTTACCTAAGTTGAAAACCAAATAGTTAATATTTCGTGGGTTTTATTTTCGTGAAACACTGCGACGGTGCTTCCACCTATTGGCAACTGATTGAACCTCGAATGCTAGTGCCGGGTATGGCACACCATGTAACCCATTGTTTGGAGCCTTCGTGTGTTGTCTTAGGAACAACGTCACCTTATGAAATTATGGCATCCTAAAACTTTAAATTACGATAATTTGGCACGCCAGCTGTGGTGGTCGTTAGGTGCCAGTTAGAAACCCGTAATTTGCAGTGGCTCCCACTCAATTAGAAGCTAAGCTAACCCAAATCAGATTACTTTTAAGCACCCTTGACTATCGGAAACAATGTTCCGACTACAAGCTGATTTTGCAAACGTTCCGTTGTAAAAAAAAAAAATCCGTCATCGTGTGACGACTATTCCGAGAAAAGAAATCAACAACATACCATATCAGCGCATCAGCTATCCCAGCGTCCACTGACCCCCCCCCCCCCCCCCCTCACACAGGTGGACAGTCCGAACCAGCGCGTGTCTCAGCGGCACTTTATGTACCACTACGAGGACTTCTCGTCAGGCACCTACATCAACTACCGGGAGGTGGCGGCGCGGCTCGAGCTGCGGCCAGGCCACTACGCCGTCGTCCCGGCCACGTTCGCGTCCGACACGCCCGGATACTTCATGCTGCGCGTCTTCTCCGCCGGCAGCTTCACGCTGAAACAGCTGCCGGAGCCGTAGAGCTGTCGATAGCTGCGGCAGCCGCCCAGGGTGTAGACCAGCCGACAGCTTCACTTTACGGCAGCTGCCAGAGCTGTGAGATGGCGGATAGTGGCGGCGGCTGTAAACCGGCCGATAATGGCGGATAGTGGCGGCGGCTGTAAACCGGCCGATAATGGCGGATAGTGGCGGCGGCTGTAAACCGGCCGCCAATGTCACTCTGCGACAGCTGCCGGACAGCTAACGATTGACGATCACCTTCGGACTCGGGACTGTTTAACTGCCGGTGTAGCTATCGATACTCTATGGTGGAGCTATCGATACTCTATGGTGGAGCTATCGATACTCTATGGTGGAGCTATCGATACTCTATGGTGGAGCTATCGATACTCTATGGTGGAGCTATCGATACTCTATGGTGGAGCTATCAATACTCTATGGTGGAGCTATCGATACTCTATGGTGGAGCTATCGATACTCTATGGTGGAGCTATCGATACTCTATGGTGGAGCTATCGATACTCTATGGTGGAGCTATCGATACTCTATGGTGGAGCTATCGATACTCTATGGTGGAGCTATCGATACTCTATGGTGGAGCTTTCGATACTCTATGGTGGAGCTATCGATACTCTATGGTGGAGCTATCGATACTCTATGGTGTAGCTATCGATACTCTATGGTGGAGCTATCGATACTCTATGGTGGAGCTATCGATACTCTATGGTGGAGCTATCGATACTCTATGGTGGAGCTATCGATAATCTATGGTGGAGCTATCGATACTCTATGGTGGAGCTATCAATACTCTATGGTGGAGCTATCGATACTCTATGGTGGAGCTATCGATACTCTATGGTGGAGCTATCGATACTCTATGGTGGAGCTATCGATACTCTATGGTGGAGCTATCGATACTCTATGGTGGAGCTATCGATACTCTATGGTGGAGCTATCGATACTCTATGGTGGAGCTATCGATACTCTATGGTGGAGCTATCCATACTCGCCAGTCGGCAAAACCGGCGCAAGTGCCTCCGCTGTACTGTGCGTGTCTCTCCGCTGCGGGTGGCGCCATGACAGCTCGCCAGACACCAATTCTGTGGTGACTGCTTGACCGGCGTGCCCCCTGCCTGGCGCACGTCTCGTGCCTGGTCTGTGGTGCCCGCCCGGGGTGCCCGCTGCCTGGCGCACGTCTCGTGCCTGGTCTGTGGTGCCCGCCCGGGGTGCCCGCTGCCTGGTGCACGTCTCGTGCCTGGTCTGTGGTGCCCGCCCGGGGTGCCCGCTGCCTGGCGCACGTCTCGTGCCTGGTCTGTGGTGCCCGCCCGGGGTGCCCGCTGCCTGGCGCACGTCTCGTGCCTGGTCTGTGGTGCCCGCCCGGGGTGCCCGCTGCCTGGCGCACGTCTCGTGCCTGGTCTGTGGTGCCCGCCCGGCGTGCCCCCTGCCTGGCGCACGTCTCGTGCCTGGTCTGTGGTGCCCGCCCGGGGTGCCCGCTGCCTGGCGCACGTCTCGTGCCTGGTCTGTGGTGCCCGCCCGGGGTGCCCGCTGCCTGGCGCACGTCTCGTGCCTGGTCTGTGGTGCCCGCCCGGGGTGCCCGCTGCCTGGCGCACGTCTCGTGCCTGGTCTGTGGTGCCCGCCCGGCGTGCCCCCTGCCTGGCGCACGTCTCGTGCCTGGTCTGTGGTGCCCGCCCGGGGTGCCCGCTGCCTGGCGCACGTCTCGTGCCTGGTCTGTGGTGCCCGCCCGGGGTGCCCGCTGCCTAGCGCGTGTCTCGTGCCTGGTCCGCCCTCCGCCCGACCCGTGTGCGCTCTCTCCGTGCCTTCTGGTGTATCAACCGATCAGACAACAGCACAAACTTGTTACAAATTTTCAGAAAATCCTAATGCATGTGGTGCCATTTCTGAAGCCTTGCCAAAAACACAACTGGGAATATTTTCGATGCGAGCCCTGTGTATTGCTTTCCTACCATACGATACGATATGCCGTATTTCTGGTGTTCCACAGCCGGTCTCTGTCGATTCGCCGTCTGTTGTCTGGGCTGTGAAGGCCTTTGTCTGTCACAGAACGGCGGCGCCCTTCAGCTGTGCCATGCTTGCGGCGTGTGGTGGGCGTCGCGGTGCAGTGTGCTGGTGTACTGACTGTGGTGGCCGTCGCGGTGCAGTGTGCTGGTGCAAGCTCGCAGGTGTGCTTTGCAGTGCCAGTCGTGAAGCTGCCGCTCGGTGGCCGGCCTCGCCTCGCCCAAAGCGAGGCGAGGCCATGGAGCTCATGGAGCTCCATGGCCTCATGGAGCTCATGGAGCTCAGAACAGAACAGGGCACCGCTTCGGAGAGACGCAGAATGTGATCGTTAAATTGCGAATGTCAATCTCGACATGTTAGATGTCTTTTTCAGATGAGTAGTGATTAGGATTTGAACATATACGGACACTCATGTAAATAGGCATGCATTGGAAATGACAACCTGTTTTATGGTATTCAGGTATCTTTAGTTGCATTTCCCCCTGACCGATATTGTTTGCAGCTTTAAATTCAGTGTCGTTCTTTTTCACTTGAAGATGGTCTGTGATAAAATACTTAAACTACAGTGATCTCACTTTAAAATGATTATTTCTTACAATAAAAATGATCAACTATGTTCGGTAGTTCTGTAAAGGCGGCCGCACACTAACTAGGCCATTCGGCGCGCGGAGGTCGCGATATCGCTACGACTTTCCGCGCATCTTTAGCGACTTTCCGCCTTCGCGTCAGCCGAAACGTCAAAAATCGCGGACGAATGTCGTCGGCCGGCCATCTGCGGACCGGCGGAAAAAAGCTGATTCGAACGAGCTTTTTTCCGCGACTGAACGCCGCGGAGCCGCGGACAACAAAATTGATCAAGCTAACAGTGGCGAATATACGCAAGACAGAGGTACATATTTTGCACAGCATGCTCTTGCCGCTGTTAAATTTATTATGTAAAAGTTTCGTGGTTCTAAACTTATATCTTCGTCGAAAAATGGCCATCATTAATTTACCTTGGGACAGGCTGTAGGCACAGGTTGCGACATGCTGTAGGTCGGCGGGGCGGAATCTCGCGAGCAGACAGCGCTGAATCCGCCGGAACAAGGACGATATTCAGCGGTATCGCCGCGATTTTCCGAGGCGGAATTTCGCAGTGATATCGGGCGCCGAATGCGTAGTGTGCGGCCGCCTTAAGCGACCTTTCTCGTTGCAGCCTGGTGACCATTTGTTGATGTTATTGTTTTGTGTGTTGTCATGCTATATGCGTCGCAACATTGAATATATGCAATCTATACACCGATTCGAATGACGTCTGTTTAACACGAGCGGATGCCCAGCGATGGCAGATGACTGAATGTCAGCACCGGTAATTTACAGCGTTACCAATGATTAATGTCTACATATAACTTACTGACATTGTTCTTGTGATAGAAAACAAAACCGAGCGTACAACATCGACGACCCTGGGCTCAGACTACAATAGCACATATTCCTTATGACCTATGCCCCAAAACCACAACCAAATAGAGCGAGTTTGGTGCAACGGCTAAATTTGCCCCGGTCAAAGGCCGATCCTGATGGCGGACTGCTGAGCAGTGCGTGACTCTGCTGCTGAGCAGTGCGTGCTCGTGCTGAGCAGTGCGTGCTCGTGCTGAGCAGTGCGTGACTGACCCTCCCCGGCCGTCTCTCGTGCCGCGCAGTGCGTGACTGACCCTCCCCGGCCGTCTCTCGTGCTGAGCAGTGCGTGACTGACCCTCCCCGGCCGTCTCTCGTGCCGCGCAGTGCGTGACTGACCCTCCCCGGCCGACTCTCGTGCCGCGCAGTGCGTGACTGACCCTCCCCGGCCGACTATCGTGCCGCGCAGTGCGTGACTGACCCTCCCCGGCCGTCTCTCGTGCCGCGCAGTGCGTGACTGACCCTCCCCGGCCGTCTCTCGTGCCGCGCAGTGCGTGACTGACCCTCCCCGGCCGTCTCTCGTGCCGCGCAGTGCGTGACTGACCCTCCCCGGCCGACTCTCGTGCCGCGCAGTGCGTGACTGACCCTCCCCGGCCGTCTCTCGTGCCGCGCAGTGCGTGACTGACCCTCCCCGGCCGTCTCTCGTGCCGCGCAGTGCGTGACTGACCCTCCCCGGCCGACTCTCGTGCCGCGCAGTGCGTGACTGACCCTCCCCGGCCGACTCTCGTGCCGCGCAGTGCGTGACTGACCCTCCCCGGCCGACTCTCGTGCCGCGCAGTGCGTGACTGACCCTCCCCGGCCGTCTCTCGTGCCGCGCAGTGCAGGGTAGCGCAGTGCGTGACTGACGCTCCCCGGCCGACTCTCGTGCCCGTCTCTCGCCTGGCCGGCAACAGGCCTCCCTCACGTGCTGCAGGAGTGCTCTGATCGCTGCCGGGGCCGCAGAGCCGGCGCGACGGGGTCGCGGAGCCGGCGCTGATGGGGATTCGGAAGTTGAACTCGTTGGTCCCCCCCCCCCCTTGGCCAACAGACAGCCCGACTTGTGACGTTCCCCGCGCTGGAGGAGGTGCTGGTACGTGCCACTGCCACACAAGGTATTGTTTAATTATCTGTATTGATGATTGCTAATAAGCTGAACAAACTAACATACCTCGTCATTAGTTGAGTACACAACAGCGTAATATGCATCAGGTACTTACAGAAATAATATATTCCCCCATCTGATGAATAAACCATGGATGAGTGCCACACGACATAATTGGAGACACAGCGCTCGCTGAAAACTTAATTTTGGAAAGTGCATAACTTAACGTGTATTCTGATCTCGATCAACCATTTCACGGGGGAGGAGAGCTATGGCACTAAAACGTCGATATGACGTGGCGAGGAAAATGCAACCTAAAGCAATATTGTCCTCCATATTCCCAAGCTTCCCAATCTATATAAATAGTGCAGCGGCACCGTATCATTTCGATGATTTTGTCTTTTTTGGCAAATACATAAATAAATTCGGACAGAAATACGCAAAATTTCAACAGTCTCGCTTCGAGGCACAAGGAAAAATAATTAAGCGTTCTGCCGAGGTAAAGCGTGGTCACCAGAGGATGTGTTGAGTTGCTCGGATGAATGACACTCACCACAGCGCAGCACATATTTCACAACTAACAACAGTAACCAGTCGGCGCCACTCGCTAGCCAGCATTCTCAATTCAATGTATCCCACGCCAGCAACTCGCAAAATACCGCGACAAACAACACTTATATCTGAATTTCCACCCCGCAAGAAGTTGCAGCAAGGTGTGTCGAAGCGGCTAAAACGAACACAGATTTGTAGCATAATATAAAACTAATGTTGTGAATCTAGCTACATCCATTCTGATTTAAGCAGTTGTGTACTATACGTCTGAGTGCTAGTCAAGACTGAGCGCAATATCCCCTTACCGAAGCAAAGTGTCTTGTGTTCGCTGAAGGCAGTTACCTTCCATCCTGCCACCTGTCTACTAGCCTTCTAACAGATCCCCGCTGCCTCCCCGCTCACAGTCAATGCGTCCCCGCTCACAGTTACTGCCTCCCCGCTAACAGTCACTGCCTCCCCGCTCACAGTCACTGCCTCCCCGCTCACAGTCACTGCCTCTCCGCTCACAGTCACTGCCTCCCCGCTCACAGTCAATGCGTCCCCGCTCACAGTTACTGCCTCCCCGCTCACAGTCACTGCCTCCCCGCTCACAGTCACTGCCTCTCCGTTCACAGTCACTGCCTCCCCACTCACAGTCACTGCCTCTCCGCTCACAGTCACTGCCTCCCCGCTCACAGTCACTGCCTCTCCGCTCACAGTCACTGCCTCCCCGCTCACAGTCACTGCCTCCCCGCTCACAGTCACTGCCTCCCCGCTCACAGTCACTGCCTCCCCGCTCACAGTCACTGCCTCCCCGCTAACAGTCACTGCCTCCCCGCTCACAGTCACTGCCTCCCCGCTCACAGTCACTGCCTCTCCGCTCACAGTCACTGCCTCCCCGCTCACAGTCAATGCGTCCCCGCTCACAGTTACTGCCTCCCCGCTCACAGTCACTGCCTCCCCGCTCACAGTCACTGCCTCTCCGTTCACAGTCACTGCCTCCCCGCTCACAGTCACTGCCTCTCCGCTCACAGTCACTGCCTCCCCGCTCACAGTCACTGCCTCCCCGCTCACAGTCACTGCCTCCCCGCTCACAGTCACTGCCTCCCCGCTCACAGTCACTGCCTCTCCGTTCACAGTCACTGCCTCCCCGCTCACAGTCACTGCCTCCCTGCTCACAGTCACTGCCTCTCCGCTCACAGTCACTGCCTCCCCGCTCACAGTCACTGCCTCCCCGCTCACAGTCACTGCCTCCCCGCTCACAGTCACTGCCTCCCCGCTCACAGTCACTGCCTCCCCGCTCAGGTACCTCTGATGGTACATTAGGCACAACCGGCTACCGCAAGGCAAGAAATCTGCAGCCGGGTGACTGCCACTGCCGCCGGTATTGGGAGTGCTCAACTCCATTGCTGATTGGCCGCTGAGGTATGACGTCAAGGCCATGCAAAGTGCCTTCTCCCCTGTTGGGCCACTAGGGCAATCTTCACACCCAACCCGATGGCGGCCACTATCTGACGTCACCCCTCTGCCCAGCCGCCGCCGCCGCCGCCGCCGCCGCCGCCGCCGCCGCCGCCGCCGCCGTGTGAGCGCCGTCACTGCCGCCGCCGCTTCTTCCTCAGTCCGGCCACGCCCTTGCAGAGGAGAGCCGGGTCCGGCGGCGCGTCGGCGGCCTCCCTTCTGACCCGTCGCCGTCGGCCGCGGCACTGGTCATTGTACTGCGTCAGAGAGGCCAAGTCGACCGTGTAGAGCTCACCAGCCACGGCGATCTGAACGGAGGGCTGCTGCGCCGCGTACGCCTCCTCAATGTCGCGGCTGGTGCGTTCGTCATACCGCCACCAGCCTGAGGGAGGGAGGGTTGAGAGAGATCAGAGGTCGCGGCTGGTGTGTTCGTCATATCGCCACCAGCCTGAGGAGGGAGGGAGGGAGGGAGGGAGGGAGGGAGGGAGGGAGGGAGGGAGGGAGGGAGGGAGGGAGGGAGGGAGGGAGGGAGGGAGGGAGGGAGGGCGGGAGGGAGAGAGGGAGGGAGGGCGGGAGGGCGGGAGGGAGGGAGGGAGGGAGGGAGGGAGGGAGGGAGGGAGGGAGGGAGAGAGGTCAGAGGTCAGAGGTGACGGCTGGTGTGTTCGTCATACCGTCACCAGCCTGAGGGGGGGGGGGGGGGGGCAGGTGACAGCGCTCAGACAGGAAGGAGCTGCGCAGTCAGGTACTGAAACAGCACGTTGTCCAGGGTTGTCCAGGGTCGGGAGCCGCGGCGGCCGCAGACCCCGTGAACAGGCCTCAGGGTTGTCTTAGCCTGTGTGTTGACCAGTCTTACAGACTACAACTGGCTTTAGAGGCGATAACTTTTAACATTGTTTGTGGCGAGGCAATGACGCTCCTGTAAAAAGCCTGTAAAAAATGTGTATTACCATGATGATGATTAGGGCTTTAGGGCGCCTCAACTAATGAGTTATATGGCACCCATATACTATTACAAAGAGGTATGACACTGACCGTTTCTGCCCTGGTAGAGCCAGTGGTGGGTCTGGTTACTGGTACTGACCGTTTCTGCCCATGTAGAGCCAGTGGCAGGTCTGGTACTGGCCGTTTCTCCCCATGTAGAGCCAGTGGTGGGTCTGGTACTGACCGTTTCTGCCCATGTAGAGCCAGTGGCAGGTCTGGTACTGGCCGTTTCTGCCCATGTAGAGCCAGTGGTGGGTCTGGTACTGACCGTTTCTGCCCATGTAGAGCCAGTGGCAGGTCTGGTACTGGCCGTTTCTGCCCATGTAGAGCCAGTGGTCGGTCTGGTACTGACCGTTTCTGCCCTAGTAGAGCCAGTGGTGGGTCTGGTTACTGGTACTGACCGTTTCTGCCCATGTAGAGCCAGTGGTGGGTCTGGTACTGCCCGTTTCTGCCCTGGTAGAGCCAGTGCTGGGTCTGGTTACTGGTACTGACCGTTTCTGCCCATGTAGAGCCAGTGGCAGGTCTGGTACTGGCCGTTTCTGCCCATGTAGAGCCAGTGGTGGGTCTGGTACTGACCGTTTCTGCCCTGGTAGAGCCAGTGGTGGGTCTGGTACTGACCGTTTCTGCCCATGTAGAGCCAGTGGCAGGTCTGGTACTGGCCGTTTCTGCCCTGGTAGAGCCAGTGGTGGGTCTGGTACTGACCGTTTCTGCCCTGGTAGAGCCAGTGGTGGGTCTGGTTACTGGTACTGACCGTTTCTGCCCATGTAGAGCCAGTGGTGGGTCTGGTTACTGGTACTGACCGTTTCTGCCCTGGTAGAGCCAGTGGTGGGTCTGGTTACTGGTACTGACCGTTTCTGCCCATGTAGAGCCAGTGGTGGGTCTGGTACTGACCGTTTCTGCCCTGGTAGAGCCAGTGGTGGGTCTGGTTACTGGTACTGACCGTTTATGCCCATGTCGAGCCAGTGGCAGGTCTGGTACTGGCCGTTTCTGCCCATGTAGAGCCAGTGGTGGGTCTGGTACTGACCGTTTCTGCCCTGGTAGAGCCAGTGGTGGGTCTGGTACTGACCGTTTCTGCCCATGTAGAGCCAGTGGCAGGTCTGGTACTGGCCGTTTCTGCCCATGTAGAGCCAGTGGTGGGTCTGGTACTGACCGTTTCTGCCCTGGTAGAGCCAGTGGTGGGTCTGGTTACTGGTACTGACCGTTTCTGCCCATGTAGAGCCAGTGGCAGGTCTGGTACTGGCCGTTTCTGCCCATGTAGAGCCAGTGGTGGGTCTGGTACTGACCATTTCTGCCCTGGTAGAACCAGTGGTGGGTCTGGTACTGACCGTTTCTGCCCATGTAGAGCCAGTGGCAGGTCTGGTACTGGCCGTTTCTGCCCTGGTAGAGCCAGTGGTGGGTCTGGTACTGACCGTTTCTGCCCTGGTAGAGCCAGTGGTGGGTCTGGTTACTGGTACTGACCGTTTCTGCCCATGTAGAGCCAGTGGCAGGTCTGGTACTGGCCGTTTCTGCCCATGTAGAGCCAGTGGTGGGTCTGGTACTGACCGTTTCTGCCCTGGTAGAGCCAGTGGTGGGTCTGGTTACTGGTACTGACCGTTTCTGCCCATGTAGAGCCAGTGGTGGGTCTGGTACTGACCGTTTCTGCCCTGGTAGAGCCAGTGGTGGGTCTGGTACTGACCGTTTCTGCCCATGTAGAGCCAGTGGCAGGTCTGGTACTGGCCGTTTCTGCCCTGGTAGAGCCAGTGGTGGGTCTGGTACTGACCGTTTCTGCCCATGTAGAGCCAGTGGAAGCTCTGGCTGGTGTCGGTCATCTCTCGCTCGACCTCCGACTCGTCCAGCAGCCGCGGGTTGTTGATGTACTTCTCTGTGACCTCAGCTCGGCAGTAGGCACAGCTGGCGGCATACCGGAGGCAAGCTGTCACCATTTACCAATGACTATCAGTGGGTAATGCTGAATCAAGCACCATAAACGCGCCATATTGGCTGGCAACCTTCAGCGCATTCAACCGATATTTTGTTTGTGGGGTGAAAATGGCACATTCCCAGATGACTTCAGTGGATTTAATCGAAAACAATCCACATAAGGTATTCAACAAAAGCCTTTGATATGCAAGAAAGTCTTTATTTGACTAGTGTTTCTCAGGAAATAGCCTATCACACTGCCTAGTGGCACTTCCCCTGCTGAGACTCACCGTGCCGACTGTTTGGCGGCGCCCTTGACGCAGAGGTAGCAGAAGATGTGGCCGCAGGGCAGCTTCACTGGGTGCAGGCACGCCTCCAGGCAGATGGCGCAGTCAGGCCTGTCCTCCGCCGCCGCCTGGTGCGATCCCGCTGCTGCCCGGACACAGCCGTGTCAACACGACCGGTGAACGGCATCGCAGAATAATCGTAGTATATGCAGATTATACACATTGCACATGTTCGATACATGTCTCAGCATTAACTCGGCATTGACTGGGGTCTCAGCAGAACACCATTGACTGGGGGAGGGGGGGGGGGCGTTCAACGCCCCCTGGTTATCTTCCGAACCAATGATCGCAGCGAGACGCGCAATGCGGCAATCGAAATCTCTCAATGAGACGAATCTAAAGCATGCTCAAAAATGTCAAAGTGAGGTCAAATGTCACAGTCAGGTCAAAGGTCAAAATCGACGAATTTGAGTTTATGGGTCATACTTTCCATCCAAAGCCTTCGATTAGGACCATGATCACCCAAAGTACTGCCAAAAGTATGATAAACATCCCGCATGAGCTAAAGTGAGATTGTTGGCAAAGGTCAAGGTCAGGTCACAAAAGGTCACTATGTGCAAAATATCTACGAAAACCATGCAACACATGTTTTATGGGTTATTTTCCACGAATAATTCGATAGTGACAGTCATTTTACCACCTGACTTCATTTACGTGAAGTTAGTGTCAAGTTCAAGTCAACTTCAGGTTACTGAAGGTCAAAAATTGTAATTGATAAATCTAAATGAAAAAGGCATGTTTCTAGATCAGTTTTGTCGCAGAAATACAGTGTTGGCATTTAATTGTCTGCATCTAGTCAATAAAATCCAAAATATGCAATTAAAAAATATGACGCCATGAGTTAACCATACTTTATATGCCATAAGTCAGTCAAAAATTGTATAATTTTACAATGTGGTATGGTAGTTGCCCTATGTTGTTCTCTGACATATATTCCGCTTTTTATATGTTTGCAAAAATTCGATTTTATGGTCATTAAAAAAAATGAGGTCAAAAACCAAAATTTTCACAAATCCGAGATAGCCATGTTCTATCCCTTGTAGAGCTGCCACTTTTCAGGCCTGTGACTACCCGCGCCGCCCCGCAAACACTGTTCAACTACCCACCACTACCCACATGCTCAAATAAGCTGTCAACTACCCACAACTACCCTCAACATAAATTGTACTATTTTGGGATTGAAGAAAATTAAAGCAAAAACCTTTAAATTATGCAAATGCATGCAATCAACTTGAATGGTATTGCTGAATGGAAGCGCAGTCACTGAAATAAGGTTTAAAACTTTCCTTTTTTGAAAATTTGAAAATTCTGCTACCCACCAACTACCCACTTCAGCAAAATGATTGCTTGTGCTACCCACAACTACCCACGTGGGTAGTAACTACCCACGTATCGTGGGTAAGCGGGTAGAAAAGTGGCACCTCTAATCCCTTGCCATTTGCCATCTTTTGACGTTTTTGGATTGCATTTTGCTCAAAATATGGCATTTGTACGGTGTTAAATTTTAGCTGATTTTTGTGTAAAACTCGTGCGTAGTGACGTCACTAAATTCGCTATAACTCCATTTGTTTCGACGAATTTTTTTATTTTTTCACAGAAGACGTAAAAGAAGGTACCCGAAGTTTCACGTTGACAGCGCTATTGGTTTTTGAGCCATTACGGAAATTCACCAGGGTGCGTTAAACGCCCCCCCCCCCCCCCCCCCCGACAATGGCGGGTTAAAACGAATCACAAATTTCTTTATTCGTGTACATAGCAGCACAAATATGATGGGAAAACGGTTTTGGCGACTAACCTGCCGTCGCCTGAGCTGTATTGCCGGCCCCGGAGCCAGCCGGTCCTGGTGGCAACGTCACGCAGCTGTCGTTCGCCTGCGCTCCACCAGAGGCGCTGCTGTCGGCCGGTGTCTGCTCGTCTGCCGGCGGATCAGCGTTGCTGTCGGCTGCGGGAGTTGTGGCAGCAGCTTCCGGCGGCTGGAGGGAGGAAGACGGCGCAATATAAGCACATGTGATATTGAAAAAGGAAAAACTGCCTGTCAGAAAACAGCATGACTTAAATGAAAGAACAAAGAATTAAATCAATGAGTCATTAGGTACAAACTCACCGCGACGTCGTCCAGGCTGGCGTCTGAGAACAGGCCGACAGCTTCAGTCCGGGTCCGTTTGTTGTCCCCCTGCTGCACCACTGTGCCGTCCGTACAGTCCGCGCCGCCCGCTGTGCTGGCGGCTGACATGTCAGTATCTGCCACTGGGACCACTGGACCAGCAGGCTCCAGCAGTGGAGTGGGCGAGGCAGCAGCGGCGGCGGCGGCGGCGGCGGCGGCGCGGGTCGACCGCCGGGTCCGGGTCCGGCTGCCGCCCGACGTCTCCATGCTGACTGTTCGTGACAGCATTACTCAGCAGCAGCACACCACACGGGTACCGGTGCCTGGAAAACAAACAGAATTGTCAGATCAAGGAGTCAATATGCACACCACACGGGTACCGGTGCCTGGAAAACAAACAGAATTGTCAGATCAAGGAGTCAATATGCACACCACACGGGTACCGGTGCCTGGAAAACAAACAGAATTGTCAGATCAAGGAGTCAATATGCACACCACACGGGTACCGGTGCCTGGAAAACAAACAGAATTGTCAGATCAAGGAGTCAATATGCACACCACACGGGTACCGGTGCCTGGAAAACAAACAGAATTGTCAGATCAATGAGTCAATATGCACACCACACGGATACCAGTGCCTGGAAAACAAACAGAATTGTCAGATCAATGAGTCAATATAGCTTTTGAGTTTACAAACAAAAAACAATTTCCATCATATTGAGCTTGGAAATATCCATGCACCAAAGGGCACATGATCTCCTGCAGTACCTAGGTACTGTCAGCACTGAAATGCTTTATAGACAACAATATCTAGAAATAGGAAGATAGGAAGGACCACTGCCCAGCCCTTGGATGTTATTGAAGATAAGCAATACATGTACCATGTACCAATTAGAATGGCTTGCTCCCATTTTTGATATTATAACTTTTATTTTATCATCATATTAATGCCTTATATCTCCTGACATGATAGTTAGCTGGTTTTAATGTTTATCATCATGGGAAAGAGCCTGACTCAGCAAAAGGGTGTATTACAAATTGTGACCATGACCACAGCTGCCCATTTCCTGTCAACATGATATACCCTTGGTCCATAAAATTACACCAGCAGCATGTGATTATAATTCAATAAATCAATAATTATCCCTGCCAAATTATATTTGTGATGTAATTGCACATTGTGCATAAAATGAAACAATTCAAAAAAGCAAAATAATTAGGGCTGTGACAATACATTTTAATATATAATACCCTACTCCCCCACACATGGTCCCAGCTATAATTCAAGAAAATGGCTTTGGACACCAACAATGCAGCGACCAATGCTGATGTCAGGAATGGTCTAGGTCATGACTAAATATGCCTTTGGGGCTTGGGCCTCAATCTCCACAATATCTCAATTGAACCAAATGACCATGCTAAAAAAAACATAGTCCAGATGAATAATGGCACAAACGCAGCACACCATCCGCGCACCAATCAAGAATCAAAGGAACATGGCATACCATGGCAATGGGTAGGGTAGGTAGGTACAGGCAGGGGGGTGTCATGCCTATCTCCGTAACGTGTCCACTTATACTTATGACGTCACCCCAGTAGTCAATTCTGGCGCATGTCATTTGCAGTCGGTTAAAACGGGTTTTCGCAAATAACTTTTTGACAAATGTAGATACAGAAATGATTTTGATGTCATCGTGTTCGCCTCGTCAGAACTCGTCGATTCATACCAATTGCATGTGGTTTAGGTCAAATCAAAAGTTCATCGAAGGGGCGGGCTTAGAGCCTCAGCTGGTGACCGCCGAACCGCAAGGGGACCGTGAACAAGGCCCTGACCTTTGATGACCTCTAGTGACCTTAATATTGACCTGAGCTTAAAATAATTCAAAAGATGTCGATTTGCCTTGCTTTGAGCTTTCCAACACTGTATTTGCCTTTTTCGTAACCTTTTTACTTTTCGAGCTAGACGGTATTTATTTCTCCCAAAATAGCATTAACTGCAATAGCAGAAGAGGCCGGTGCGTACACATGACGTCACGCTCTGACGTCATGATCACCTAGAATCGTCGGATGACTCTACCTCCTATATATGGCCTTGGGTACAGGGACCCACAGTTGCTATGGTGCACACTAAGGTCCAGATTCTTTCTTGTCTAGCATATGTTTGACGGCGAATTAAGAAACAACCATATATGCATTCAAACCGCATTACTGAGAGCTTCAAATTACTATATTGATGCATTGGGCACCTTATCCATTGGCTGCTTTTAAGCAAAAATCCGCTTTTGCCACCGCAAAGCGCTAAAAACAGGTTTTTGCTTAAAAGCAGCCAAGGGATAAGGTGAGCCAATGCGTCAATACATCAATTTGAAGCTCTCAGTAATGTGGTTTGAATGCATATATAGTTGTTTCTTAATTTGCCATCAAACATACACTAGAGGAGAAATAAGCCAGACCTTAGTGTGTACCATAGCAACTGCAGGACCCTGTATCTAAATTACTGAGATAAGATATGCAGTAATATGGTAAACAATTCAGTCAGGTGAACTATGGTAATCTGTAATTTATGGTAATCAGATGTACGCATATGTCAATCTCAGGCCCCCCTTGCCCCTCACTCAGCAACACTCTTCCACTGCAGATGTCCAAAGAGATATTGACCTGCTGCATACCACAACAGCGTCTTGGGGTCTACACATGAACTCAAAGAAATGTGCCGTTCTCCGATTCTCTAAACGATGTGCTGACCTTACGCCTCCTCTGTATTACCTTAATGGACTGCAAATCCACCCAGCCACTTCCCATGTCGACCTTGGAGTTACTATAGACACAGATATGAAATTCTGAAAATCTGAGAAAAAAATGACCACATCCAGACTGTTTCCCACAAGGCAGGCAGTTTAGCCCAAAGTTTCCTGAAGTCCACTGTCTGCTGATCCCCTGAATTCATGCTCTTCCTGCTCACTATTCATAGCCGACCCATCATAGAGTACTGCTCATGCGTCTCGTTTACTGGCCACCTTGAAGACTTGCGTCTCTTGGAAAACATACAGAGGAAATGGACTAAGCACATCTTGGGGTTAGGCGACCTAAGCTATGCCAATTGTTTAAAGGCACTGGACCTTTACTCTGTGCAAGGTAGGCTACTACATGCTGACCTTATTCAGTGCTGGAAGATTTTCAATGGGAAATCTTGCTTATCCCCTAAGCGCCTTTAGGCACCTATATTGAAAAATGGTAAGGTTGTGCCTGCATAACAAGTTGAATCAAAGGCAAGATAAATAATTACAGCACAGAAATGTTTGGGAGTAAAGTACCTACCGCCTTTACCTTGGAAACTTGGAAATTAAAACAACTATAAGATGTTCATGGGCTGTTCATGTGATTTTTCGGACGATGACTCCCCTTGACTCAAACTGTGTTGCTGTTGCTTTGATTCGCCTCGGCGCAATAATTTGAATAAGTTGTTCCTTAATTTTCATTTGAATTCTGCGTTGACAAAACTTTTGCCTTTTTCGTTGGAAATTGGGTTATAATCAATAAATAAAGAGTGATTAGTTGAGTGGTTTATCAAATGCGTGTGTTTCTATGAAATTGTTTGTTTGGAAACTCGTTGATTCAAGATTCAAGAATGTATTTTGTCACTGTTGCGTCGTTTTCTCTCCAAACACATTTTTCTTCGCTACTGTCCCTCGATTGCTGCATACCAATACAAATAAAAAGGCTGTCTCTTGTGTCAAGTAGGGTAGGTGCCAACGATTAATTTTTTAAGCCGTTTTGTTTACCTTAGTAATTCGGGTATTAGTTCAGTAATTCGTAACCTGCGAGTGATTTGTGTTATCTTTCGAACTATGCAATCCCCAATTGAGTTGAACCTGTTTCTATGTTTTCCCCACCAGAAAAGGACAGCCTTGCCCTGGTCCAAAGCAATTTGAAACATACGGCCCCAACCAGTGGCGTCGCCACTGGGGGGGGGGGGGACCTGGCTCCCCAGGATCACTCTTCCCCACTAGATCAGCAGGATTTTCACATAAGCCATTATGCGCCAAACACTATGTAACTGCGTACATTGGGGCTCCAAAGATTTGGGGATCAAAATCCCAAACTGAATTTGTAAAAACAAAAATTGCAACTGAGCTAATTTTTTCCAGAATTAAATGAATTATAATGTGTTACCACAACTTTTTCAGATGAATTACCCATTTCCCTGATATTAACACAAACACTTACAAATTTGTGGATATATCATCAATAACTTATTATTTAGAGGTCCAAATCCCAAACCAAACTTGTCACAAATATGATTGTAACTGAGCTGAACATTTGCAGAATTAATAGAAATATAATGCACTATAATGACTTTTTAATTTGTAGCGGCAATATTCTTTATACTACGACAAACACTGATTCTGTGGTAATGTCCACGCTTGGCGCGTAACGCTCTATGGTGGGTGGGGGGCCAAACACCTGGAGGCTGGATGCCCCTCAAATACCTGACTTCCTCCCCCCCCCAACACCTGACTGCCCCCTCCCCCACTCAACATTTTGTGGCAATGTCCTTGATTGTGCTTCTTTTTCTATGTTGCTTTTTGTTTTAGTGATGAATCATCAGAAGTGTTTATCAGACATATTCACTGTCTGAAGTCTGAACTATCCTATTACGTGTCATATAACCTTGAAATCACAACATCATCAAGCACATACTATTTAGCTATGGGCATAGTTCAGTCTAAATGTGTGAGAAAATGAAGGCAGTTACCTGAAAGTTTCTGATAAATACTGTTAGTCATCTTCATCTAAATTATATTTTCAAAACCAACAGAAAAATACAAAGCAGTCTGGCAAAGGTCCTCTCCTACCCTGATAGTCACCTTCACTGCAAAACAAATTATTGGCAGAATTTTATAACTTAGAACTGGGTTTGTCTGAAGACTGCTTTTAATAACACACACAAAATATATGTATGAAATTGCTTAAAATGTTTTTTCACATTGTATTTTCTTGTGTCATCACAACACTTCTGCAGGTCCAAATGGAGTCACTGTCAGAGGCTGTGGAGGCAGCAACTCAGCATGCAGGAGGCCGGCCATTGCAGTGGCGGGAGTGGAAACAGCACCTGATGCAGGGTGGCGACGCCCTCTCCTCTGACGAGATCGCCCAGCTGGAGACCATCCTGGCAGCTCGCGGTGACCAGCCCTCCATGAAGCTCTTCTTTGACGATTACGCCGACAAGCTGGCCCAGTACGAGGCGTGCCGGGCGGCACTGCAGGCTGACAGGCTGCCGCTGGACGACGTTGAGGAGGTGGCCGCGTTGCGTGGCTGTGCTATCCTGTCGGTAGACGGCGAGGAGCCGCTCGGGCCGCAGCACAGTACAAACTACACGCTGTCGGTGCGGCGGCTGACGTCCTGTCGGCTGCAGCTGGCGCCGGCCGAGCCGGAGCGCTGCCTGCTGCTGCTGCTGCGCCGCCGGCTGGACGGAGCGCTGCTGGGGGTCGCCTCGGCCGCGGCCGGCGCCGCCGCCCGGCTGGACCGCCGGCTGGAGCCAGGGGAGTACGACGTGACGGTGGCGCTGCTGCGGGACCGCGCCCCCGCCCCGGTCACCCCTCGTGTGGAGCTGTTCACCACCGAGCCCGGCGGCGAGGTGCGGCTCACCGCGGCCTACACGGCGCACCTGGCTGAGCTGTTCCGGCTGTGGGACTTTGACTGCAGCGGCGGCCTCAGCCGGGACGAGTTCAGCGCCTTCAACGAGCTGACCGCCGGCGAGCGGGTCCAGGACGACGAGTGGGCCATCGTGGGCGCCAACTTCGAGACGCGCGGCGGCGAGCTCACCGAGGCCGGCTTCCTGCGGCTGCACGAGCTCGAGGCCGAAGACAACGCCTCGGCCCCGGGCGAGCTGTGGCTCTCTATGACCGCTCTCGGCTTCGGGCCGGACCTGGCGCCGCGCCGTGTGGCCGAGTTCCGCCTGACTGTGCGCTGCGACGATCCCGGCGCGGCCGAGCTGTCCGTGTCCGGCGTCAGTCCGCTGCCGGCCGGGCTGCTGCGCCAGCTGGCGCTGGGCGGAGACGCGCCGGCGGCCGGTTGGCGCCGCGTCACCCTGGAGCACGCCGTGCTGGTGGTGCTGGTGAACCTGGGCGCGGCGCCGGTGCGGGCCGAGGTGGACGTGACGCGCTGCGTCGGCTGCCGCGCGCTGGTGCAGCGGCCGCCGCGGGTGCCGCCCGCCGGCTGCGCGCTGGCCCAGTGCCTGCTGCCGACTCACCCGGACCGGCCCTGGACTGTGGAGCTCACTGTGGACGCAGTCCCCGACCAGTGACGTCACCAGTCGGGGCATGACGTCACCCGCATCCTGAGAGTCGGGGTTTGTAACGAGTGAGAGCCGCCCGGCTGGGTGACGGCGAGAGGCAGCCGACCAGTGACGTCACCAGTCCGGGGATGACGTCACCCGCGTCCTGAGAACAGGGTTTGTAACGAGTGAGAGCCGCTCGGCTGGGTGACGGTGAGAGAGGCAGCCGACCAGTGACGTCACCAGTCCGGGGATGACGTCACCCGCGTCCTGAGAACAGGGTTTGTAACGAGTGAGAGCCGCCCGGCTGGGTGACGGTGAGAGAGGCAGCCGACCAGTGACGTCACCAGTCCGGGGATGACGTCACCCGCGTCCTGAGAACAGGGTTTGTAACGAGTGAGAGCCGCTCGGCTGGGTGACGGTGAGAGAGGCAGCTGTTCGGGCCGGACAGAGGAGACGGTGCTGAAGTCCTGCAGACTCTTTGCGATCGTTTGGGTTACATCTGCCGCCGTACTGTTATGTGCAGCTGGTGTCGCCGAGCATAGAGGACAAGCGAGGCTGTCATTAGCTGATAAAGTTGTACTACGTGATGGCTATTTTTCTAGTCATGTTTCAAAGCTGTGTCGGCACTGCGCCGTCTTCAGCAGTTTGCCACGGTTTTCGTTTACTAGTCGTCGAATAATGGTCTCAAAATGTGATGCTGTGGTCAAAATAGCATGGTCAATTGGTGAATGTGAGGCGACCAGTCGTTAGGCAACCCGTCTTGTCCAGTTCGTACGCGCCTCTTTTCGTTTCAGGTCATCACATCGCGCAGTACACGTCGTGTGTGCGATGCATATGAACACGGATGACCAGTGTCGTTCGTTGATCTGAGGGGACGGGGTTGGCGATTTTGAAGACTTGGGGTCTTGTTGGCACGCCGGCATCTCGGGCCATCGGTGCTTCGGTGCGTACATATCTCAGATACATTGTGATACTTTGTGTTTCAATCACGCTACTGATCCGTCCACCTTGAGACTGCTCATTTATTATACTGAATGTATACGACTGTTATATACACGTGCTTACGGAATGTCTCGCTAATAGTTGTTACGTTCATTTTGTTTTGATACACGGCTTTATATTAGTTATTTATATTGTCATCCGGAGCGATATGTGACATGCTGCGAATGTGTCGTGATTTGTATTTGGTTATGCTCGAGATGGCATTATGTGAGCACGGTGGTGGTGGCGGTCATTACGATAAGATTACCGTCATCCAACGTCAGGGTCTCTCACGCTGATCCAAGCGGGTGAGCCGAATGACCTCGCCAATAGCCAGACTCAAACCCGGAACCGGTGGACTCGGAGCCCAACGCTCTACCGACGGAGCCATCCGGATATCATCATTTAGTATTTTGTTTTAAGCGCAATGTTTGTGCTCGATTGTAATATACGAATACATGTTGTTAGTGCAGCATCTGGTGAACTTCATGAACAGCTTTTGGTCTGTGTTAGACACCTTCATAGCCCACACAGTCGACTCCCAACTAGGCATCCACAGGTGCGTGGCATCGCATAACACGAAACGCACCGGTTATAAACACACCACGGTATATTCTCGAGCTGGCACGAGTAGATCACTGACAAATCACGACTACAATTCACCTCCTAGTGGCGACATCGCACAGACTCAAAGGCGCGGCTCGCAAGGCTCCACCATGACTCTGTGCCAGGAAGCGTCATTCCGCCAATAAGGCAGCCGGAGCACAACATCTGACTTGGTCAGTGGTCACACTTCATTACAGAGGTCAGAGCCGACCGGCCACCGCAGTCACACCTCACCCGCAAGTCAGTACAGAGGTCAAGAAGACCGGTCACTGCAGTCAAAGCGCGGCAGCTCTTCTGACTAGCTGAGCCGGCAGCTGCAGGTGAGACGAGCCGTCACCAGAGTGCAGGGCGCCGCCGTCACCGACGCATGTTCGACTTGCCGTCGCCACGTCCGCCCGAGTGAGGCGACGATTTCTGGAAAACAAACCGGCCATTCGTGACCCTCGGCTCAAATTAAACACTGCGAGATAACCTTTAAACACTGCGAGATAACCTTTATACACTGCGAGATAACCTTTAAACACTGCGAGATAACCTATAAACACTGCGAGATAACCTTTAAACACTGCGAGATAACCTTTAAACACTGCGAGATAACCTTTAAACACTGCGAGATAACCTTTAAACGCTGCGAGATAACCTTTGTTGTTCAGCACGGATAGCTACGACACGGTGCACGCGTTTTGACAAAGCTGTATAAGGTATCGCATAGCATTGTATTTATATTACAGCACACTACACGCTTCGACGGAGGTTCCGGTGAACGGGGATGGTCTGGTGAGGTGAACGGGGATGGTCTGGTGAGGTGAACGGGGATGGTCTGGTGAGGTGAACGGGGATGGTCTGGTAAGGTGAACGGGGATGGTCTGGTGAGGTGAACGGGGATGGTCTGGTGAGGTGAACGGGGATGGTCTGGTGAGGTGAACGGGGATGGTCTGGTGAGGTGAACGGGGATGGTGTGGTGAGGTGAACGGGGATGGTGTGGTGAGGTGAACGGGGATGGTCTGGTGAGGTGAACGGGGATGGTCTGGTGAGGTGAACGGGGATGGTCTGGTGAGGTGAACGGGGATGGTCTGGTGAGGTGAACGGGGATGGTCTGGTGAGGTGAACGGGGATGGTCTGGTGAGGTGAACGGGGATGGTCTGGTGAGGTGAACGGGGATGGTCTGGTGAGGTGAACGGGGATGGTCTGGTAAGGTGAACGGGGATGGTCTGGTGAGGTGAACGGGGATGGTCTGGTGAGGTGAACGGGGATGGTCTGGTGAGGTGAACGGGGATGGCCTGATGAGGTGAACGTGGCAACAACTTTGAAACGCTATCAATTTGCCGACGATGGCCGAAGCACTAAAGCGTTAGCCTCGCGTCATACCGGACGAGGAACCTTTACTCCACCCACCACTGACCTACCTGTTGTTCTCTCATGTCTTATGAATCGCGAGTCACATCGGAGGGAGACTGCTCATCCGCCACTGACCTGTCTGTTCTTCTCCCACTCCTGGTGCAGCTCCTCCATCATTTTGTGCGTTAACAGGCCCTGAGAGAGCAGCCGCTTCGACAGCTTGCCCAGCCGTACAGACTCGTCCGAGTCATCTGTCAACAGCCATGACGAGGAGCATCGTCACGCTTGGACACAACACGACACACAGCGACAAACATGACATCTCGTCAGCCAACATCTCTGTCTTTTTGCGCTGCATAATACGCTTCAATCAAGTGCCATGTTCTGGTTTATCAGGTATTTTCATTTTCATCTCCAAGAAGGGAGAGACCCGCGTTGTTAGTTTTTTTTCTTACGGGGGAGGGCTTTGAGGGCGCCGCAACTCCAATTACCAACTTACGCCCGCACGCAACTGCGGTCCGACCTAGCCTGTCACCAACGTGTTGCACCTCTCCATCCCCTCACCGTTGTTCTGCAGGTAAGCCTGCTGGCGGCGACTGGCCGTGTAGCGGTCCTCGTCGTCCAGCCGGGCGGCGGCAGAGCTGGCCGAGCCTCCGCCGGCCTCAGTGTTCTTCAGCAGCTGCACGATGTTGGCCACGCCCTCCTGGATGGTGGCGTCCAGCTCCGCCTGCATCTCACGCACCTCCTCCGCCGCAGGAAACAGGTCCATGAACCGGTAACTGCCGAAGGTCAGGCGTCAGACACGTCACGTGACGTGGAGAGATAGAGGCGGCGGGGTAGCGGTCAGCCGTCAGACGAAATGTAGTGACAGAACGCCGTCCAGTTGGCGGTGCTCTCGACACCAACAATTGTAGAAAGGAAGGCAAAAAATAGCGAGTTTGGGAAGCGGTATGCAGTGTGGAATGCGAGCGTCTCACCTGAGCCAGAGGTAGAGGTCGAGCACGTCGAACACGTGCTCCAGATGGACCAGATCGAGGATGGTGGCCGGCGTGGTGAAGGGCCAGCCGACGTGGGCACACAGCCAGTCCACCGTGATCGGTTCGTTGCGGCTGTACTGGCGGGCAAACTGGGAACACATAGCCGCCATATAGACGTTGGTGAGACGAGAGAAAGCCACCGTCCGGATACCGCGTCAGGGAGTAACAGTTTGTAACTATAGCAATGGTACAAAAGAAAAAGGTAAAATAAACGAGTAAAAGAAACGATCACCCAAACAACAAAAACCAATAGAAAAGGCAAAACTTTGTTCGTGCTTATCTCTAGTGTAATCCTCCAGATTACGGCCACCATAACAAATCACACCCCACTAACAGTCTGACCACAGGAGGCCGTCAGCAGCTGAGGCGTCCCCGGACCGACCTTGAGGAACATGTTGCAGATGAACGGGATCTTGCGGTCGATCGGAGAGCAGCAGAACACGTAGCGGACCCTCAGCGGCAGAGGCACGTGCTGGATCATGTCCGCCAGGAACTTGAAGCTGTCCGTCTGACACATGAAGTACAGAGAGTCGTCCACCGTAGACAGGTTCACAAAGATGTCCTGAAACGATAACAGAGCACGTTACAGTTAACGAATAATGCCGATTACAGGACAAGTTCTTGTATACATCTCCAGTCCACCCATTGTGCGCCAATTAGCATCGCTTAGGTTGCTAAGCGCCTCAGGCGAGGACGGTCACAGACTGGCAGGTTAGTGGCCGAGGAAGCATCACGCAGGGACAGGACAGCCGAGGAAGCATCACGCAAGGGACAGGACAGCCGAGGAAGCATCACGCAAGGACAGGACAGCCGAGGAAGCATCACGCAAGGGACAGGACAGCCGAGGAAGCATCGCGCAAGGGCAGGACAGCCGAGGCAGCATCACGCAAGGGACAGGACAGCCGAGGCAGCATCGCGCAAGGGCAGGACAGCCGAGGAAGCATCACGCAAGGGCAGGACAGCCGAGGAAGCATCACGCAAGGGCAGGACAGCCGAGGAAGCATCACGCAAGGGCAGGACAGCCGAGGAAGCATCACGCAAGGACAGGACAGCCGAGGAAGCATCACGCAAGGGCAGGACAGCCGAGGAAGCATCACGCAAGGACAGGACAGCCGAGGAAGCATCACGCAAGGGCAGGACAGCCGAGGAAGCATCACGCAAGGACAGGACAGCCGAGGAAGCATCGCGCAAGGGCAGGACAGCCGAGGAAGCATCACGCAGGGACAGGACAGCCGAGAAAGCATCACGCAAGGGCAGGACAGCCGAGGTCTGACAGCCGAGGAAGGACAGCCGAGGCAGGACAGCCATTCTTCTGGCAGCGTGAACAAGTTTCACACCACGACACCTAACTGACTTTGGATGCACCGCTTCGGGCCAAGTGATGTGATAGCCAGGAGATGGTATTCCTACTAGAGTTGCAAGAGTCAGGCGCATGGAGCCCACGGACATCAAGACCTCGACATACCGTGTCTGACAGTGCCGCCCATCCCATGCCATTCAACCGGCCGCAGTACTGCGTACCATCAGATTGGAGAGCGTGGCGTTGGGCAGGTGGTAGGCGTAGAGCTCGATCTGGTCGGCGGTAGGCTGCAGCCCGGCCGCCTCCAGCTGGGGCGGCTCCTCCTCCAGCAGACGCTGCAGCGTCGGCAGGTCGTGCGGCTTCATCGTCGTCACCGTGCCCTGCAGAGAGACAGACAGACGGTGATGGATTGTGTGATGCCGCGAACCAGCCGGCGGTGCCGTTCGGCTCGACCAGACAGGGGACGATCGGTCGACAGCGAGTGCAGCTGCAGCCAGTGGTGGTCGGGGCAGGTACGGCCAAACACCCTCGCCAATGCTGCACTGAAACACAGCAACACAGCATTGGGACTCGCGCCACGCTGTCGGGCAATCATGTATTATGTTCTACGAGCTTCCATCAAGAATATACCCTTACCGTGGTGTATCAACGTCAAATGAGCTATCTAAAAAAAATCCAGCTTTTTGCCATTGTTACGCTTTGAAGTATGGGCAATGGCGAGTCCACTGTCAGATTTAAGACTGGCGTTAACTGCGTGCACTGCCGCTGTTTGTGTCTGGCCTACAGCCCCATTACTGACCTGATCCCACTGTGAGCCGTGTCGGTCGCTGTTTGTGTCTGGCCTACAGCCCCATTACTGACCTGATCCCACTGTGTGCCGTGTCGGCCGCTGTTTGTGTCTGGCCTATAGCACCATTACTGACCTGATCCCACTGTGTGCCGTGTCGGCCGCTGTTTGTGTCTGGCCTATAGCACCATTACTGACCTGATCCCACTGTGTGCCGTGTCGGCCGCTGTTTGTGTCTGGCCTACAGCCCCATTACTGACCTGATCCCACTGTGAGCCGTGTCGGCCGCTGTTTGTGTCTGGCCTACAGCCCCATTACTGACCTGATCCCACTGTGAGCCGTGTCGGCCGCTGTTTGTGTCTGGCCTACAGCCCCATTACTGACCTTACAGCCCCATTACTGACCTGATCCCACTGTGTGCCGTGTCGGCCGCTGTTTGTGTCTGGCCTACAGCCCCATTACTGACCTGATCCCACTGTGTGCCGTGTCGGCCGCTGTTTGTGTCTGGCCTACAGCCCCATTACTGACCTGATCCCACTGTGAGCCGTGTCGGTCGCTGTTTGTGTCTGGCCTACAGCCCCATTACTGACCTGATCCCACTGTGTGCCGTGTCGGCCGCTGTTTGTGTCTGGCCTATAGCACCATTACTGACCTGATCCCACTGTGTGCCGTGTCGGCCGCTGTTTGTGTCTGGCCTATAGCACCATTACTGACCTGATCCCACTGTGTGCCGTGTCGGCCGCTGTTTGTGTCTGGCCTACAGCCCCATTACTGACCTGATCCCACTGTGAGCCGTGTCGGCCGCTGTTTGTGTCTGGCCTACAGCCCCATTACTGACCTGATCCCACTGTGAGCCGTGTCGGCCGCTGTTTGTGTCTGGCCTACAGCCCCATTACTGACCTTACAGCCCCATTACTGACCTGATCCCACTGTGTGCCGTGTCGGCCGCTGTTTGTGTCTGGCCTACAGCCCCATTACTGACCTGATCCCACTGTGTGCCGTGTCGGCCGCTGTTTGTGTCTGGCCTACAGCCCCATTACTGACCTGATCCCACTGTGTGCCGTGTCGGCCGCTGTTTGTGTCTGGCCTACAGCCCCATTACTGACCTGATCCCACTGTGTGCCGTGTCGGCCGCTGTTTGTGTCTGGCCTACAGCCCCATTACTGACCTGATCCCACTGTGTGCCGTGTCGGCCGCTGTTTGTGTCTGGCCTACAGCCCCATTACTGACCTGATCCCACTGTGTGCCGTGTCGGCCGCTGTTTGTGTCTGGTATCCGTGTGAGCCCCATTACTGACCTGATCCCACTGCGTGCCGTGTCGGCCGCTGTTTGTGTCTGGCCTACAGCCCCATTACTGACCTGTTCCACTGTGTGCCGTGTCGGCCGCTGTTTGTGTCTGGCCTACAGCCCCATTACTGACCTGATCCCACTGTGAGCCGTGTCGGCCGCTGTTTGTGTCTGGTGTCCGTGTGAGCCCCATTACTGACCTGATCCCACTGTGTGCCGTGTCGGCCGCTGTTTGTGTCTGGCCTACAGCCCCATTACTGACCTGATCCCACTGTGTGTCGTGTCGGCCGCTGTTTGTGTCTGGCCTACAGCCCCATTACTGACCTGATCCCACTGTGAGCCGTGTCGGCCGCTGTTTGTGTCTGGTGTCCGTGTGAGCCCCATTACTGACCTGATCCCACTGTGTGCCGTGTCGGCCGCTGTTTGTGTCTGGCCTACAGCCCCATTACTGACCTGATCCCAGTGTACCGTGTCGGCCGCTGTTTGTGTCTGGCCTACAGCACCATTACTGACCTGATCCCACTGTGTGCCGTGTCGGCCGCTGTTTGTGTCTGGCCTACAGCCCCATTACTGACCTGATCCCACTGTTTGCCGTGTCGGCCGCTGTTTGTGTCTGGCCTACAGCCCCATTACTGACCTGATCCCACTGTGTGCCGTGTCGGCCGCTGTGTGTCTGGTATCCGTGTGAGCCCCATTACTGACCTGATCCCACTGTGTGCCGTGTCGGCCGCTGTTTGTGTCTGGCCTACAGCCCCATTACTGACCTGATCCCACTGTGTGTCGTGTCGGCCGCTGTTTGTGTCTGGCCTACAGCCCCATTACTGACCTGATCCCACTGTGAGCCGTGTCGGCCGCTGTTTGTGTCTGGTGTCCGTGTGAGCCCCATTACTGACCTGATCCCACTGTGTGCCGTGTCGGCCGCTGTTTGTGTCTGGCCTACAGCCCCATTACTGACCTGATCCCAGTGTACCGTGTCGGCCGCTGTTTGTGTCTGGCCTACAGCACCATTACTGACCTGATCCCACTGTGTGCCGTGTCGGCCGCTGTTTGTGTCTGGCCTACAGCCCCATTACTGACCTGATCCCACTGTGTGCCGTGTCGGCCGCTGTTTGTGTCTGGCCTACAGCCCCATTACTGACCTGATCCCACTGTGTGCCGTGTCGGCCGCTGTTTGTGTCTGGCCTACAGCCCCATTACTGACCTGATCCCACTGTGTGCCGTGTCGGCCGCTGTTTGTGTCTGGCCTACAGCCCCATTACTGACCTGATCCCACTGTGTGCCGTGTCGGCCGCTGTTTGTGTCTGGCCTACAGCCCCATTACTGACCTGATCCCACTGTGTGCCGTGTCGGCCGCTGTTTGTGTCTGGCCTACAGCCCCATTACTGACCTGATCCCACTGTGTGCCGTGTCGGCCGCTGTTTGTGTCTGGTATCCGTGTGAGCCCCATTACTGACCTGATCCCACTGCGTGCCGTGTCGGCCGCTGTTTGTGTCTGGCCTACAGCCCCATTACTGACCTGTTCCACTGTGTGCCGTGTCGGCCGCTGTTTGTGTCTGGCCTACAGCCCCATTACTGACCTGATCCCACTGTGAGCCGTGTCGGCCGCTGTTTGTGTCTGGTGTCCGTGTGAGCCCCATTACTGACCTGATCCCACTGTGTGCCGTGTCGGCCGCTGTTTGTGTCTGGCCTACAGCCCCATTACTGACCTGATCCCACTGTGTGTCGTGTCGGCCGCTGTTTGTGTCTGGCCTACAGCCCCATTACTGACCTGATCCCACTGTGAGCCGTGTCGGCCGCTGTTTGTGTCTGGTGTCCGTGTGAGCCCCATTACTGACCTGATCCCACTGTGTGCCGTGTCGGCCGCTGTTTGTGTCTGGCCTACAGCCCCATTACTGACCTGATCCCAGTGTGAGCCGTGTCGGCCGCTGTTTGTGTCTGGTGTCCGTGTGAGCCCCATTACTGACCTGATCCCACTGTGTGCCGTGTCGGCCGCTGTTTGTGTCTGGCCTACAGCCCCATTACTGACCTGATCCCAGTGTACCGTGTCGGCCGCTGTTTGTGTCTGGCCTACAGCACCATTACTGACCTGATCCCACTGTGTGCCGTGTCGGCCGCTGTTTGTGTCTGGCCTACAGCCCCATTACTGACCTGATCCCACTGTTTGCCGTGTCGGCCGCTGTTTGTGTCTGGCCTACAGCCCCATTACTGACCTGATCCCACTGTGTGCCGTGTCGGCCGCTGTGTGTCTGGTGTCCGTGTGAGCCCCATTACTGACCTGATCCCACTGTGTGCCGTGTCGGCCGCTGTTTGTGTCTGGCCTACAGCCCCATTACTGACCTGATCCCACTGTGTGTCGTGTCGGCCGCTGTTTGTGTCTGGCCTACAGCCCCATTACTGACCTGATCCCACTGTGAGCCGTGTCGGCCGCTGTTTGTGTCTGGTGTCCGTGTGAGCCCCATTACTGACCTGATCCCACTGTGTGCCGTGTCGGCCGCTGTTTGTGTCTGGCCTACAGCCCCATTACTGACCTGATCCCAGTGTACCGTGTCGGCCGCTGTTTGTGTCTGGCCTACAGCACCATTACTGACCTGATCCCACTGTGTGCCGTGTCGGCCGCTGTTTGTGTCTGGCCTACAGCCCCATTACTGACCTGATCCCACTGTGTGCCGTGTCGGCCGCTGTTTGTGTCTGGCCTACAGCCCCATTACTGACCTGATCCCACTGTGTGCCGTGTCGGCCGCTGTTTGTGTCTGGCCTACAGCCCCATTACTGACCTGATCCCACTGTGTGCCGTGTCGGCCGCTGTTTGTGTCTGGCCTACAGCCCCATTACTGACCTGATCCCACTGTGTGCCGTGTCGGCCGCTGTTTGTGTCTGGCCTACAGCCCCATTACTGACCTGATCCCACTGTGTGCCGTGTCGGCCGCTGTTTGTGTCTGGCCTACAGCCCCATTACTGACCTGATCCCACTGTGTGCCGTGTCGGCCGCTGTTTGTGTCTGGTATCCGTGTGAGCCCCATTACTGACCTGATCCCACTGCGTGCCGTGTCGGCCGCTGTTTGTGTCTGGCCTACAGCCCCATTACTGACCTGTTCCACTGTGTGCCGTGTCGGCCGCTGTTTGTGTCTGGCCTACAGCCCCATTACTGACCTGATCCCACTGTGAGCCGTGTCGGCCGCTGTTTGTGTCTGGTGTCCGTGTGAGCCCCATTACTGACCTGATCCCACTGTGTGCCGTGTCGGCCGCTGTTTGTGTCTGGCCTACAGCCCCATTACTGACCTGATCCCACTGTGTGTCGTGTCGGCCGCTGTTTGTGTCTGGCCTACAGCCCCATTACTGACCTGATCCCACTGTGAGCCGTGTCGGCCGCTGTTTGTGTCTGGTGTCCGTGTGAGCCCCATTACTGACCTGATCCCACTGTGTGCCGTGTCGGCCGCTGTTTGTGTCTGGCCTACAGCCCCATTACTGACCTGATCCCAGTGTACCGTGTCGGCCGCTGTTTGTGTCTGGCCTACAGCACCATTACTGACCTGATCCCACTGTGTGCCGTGTCGGCCGCTGTTTGTGTCTGGCCTACAGCCCCATTACTGACCTGATCCCACTGTTTGCCGTGTCGGCCGCTGTTTGTGTCTGGCCTACAGCCCCATTACTGACCTGATCCCACTGTGTGCCGTGTCGGCCGCTGTGTGTCTGGTATCCGTGTGAGCCCCATTACTGACCTGATCCCACTGTGTGCCGTGTCGGCCGCTGTGTGTCTGGTATCCGTGTGAGCCCCATTACTGACCTGATCTCACTGTGTGCCGTGTCGGCCGCTGTTTGTGTCTGGCCTACAGCCCCATTACTGACCTGATCCCACTGTGTGCCGTGTCGGCCGCTGTGTGTCTGGTATCCGTGTGAGCCCCATTACTGACCTGATCCCACTGTGTGCTGTGTCGGCCGCTGTTTGTATCTGGCCTACAGCCCCATTACTGACCTGATCCCACTGTGTGCCGTGTCGGCCGCTGTTTGTGTCTGGTATCCGTGTGAGCCCCATTACTGACCTGATCCCACTGTGTGCCGTGTCGGCCGCTGTGTGTCTGGTATCCGTGTGAGCCCCATTACTGACCTGATCCCACTGTGTGCCGTGTCGGCCGCTGTGTGTCTGGTATCCGTGTGAGCACCATTGCTGACCTGATCCCAGTGTGCCGTGTCGGCCGCTGTGTGTCTGGTATCCGTGTGAGCCCCATTACTGACCTGATCCCACTGTGTGCCGTGCCGGCCGCTGTTTGTGTCTGGTATCCGTGTGAGCACCATTGCTGACCTAATCACACTGTGTGCCGTGTCGGCCGCTGTTTGTGTCTGATATCCGTGTGAGCCCCATTACTGACCTGATCCCACTGTGTGCCGTGTCGGCCGGCCCTGCCGGCGATCTGCCGCGCCTGGGAGCAGCTGATGACGTCGATCTCCTTCTCGCCCTTCTCGTTGATGGCCGGCTTCATCAGCGAGTTGAATATGACGCGATGGATGCTCCTGGTAGGACGGACGGACCGTCGGTCATCGGTCGGTCAATAGACATGGTCACTCACCGCCAATTATACAGTCATGACCGGCGACAGTTCAATGAATGGACTACACGAATGAGTGAAATGAAAGACCTCAATGAACTTTGAAGGGATCATCAATTTACGAGCATGGAAATGTCAGAGTTTTACATACTTGGTCAAAACATTAGCGGTTCTATTAACTGTGAAAGACCCACAACATCACATGTTACAAAATAGCACGCTGAATATGGACGGACGATTTCGATGCGACAGTCAACAGTGCTTTCTGAGCGCTCTTCCGAGGAGGACGTGCACAGTCACACGTGTATCGGACAAGTTCAGAGGTGGCCGACACCGACCATCAGTGGCCACACTCACAGGTTGAGGCCCATACCGATGGCGTCGGTGGCCACCAGCACCTTGCACGGGTCGTCCGGGTCGTTGAAGCGTCTCGCCTGCGCCAGTTTGGCCCCCGGCGGCAGTCCACCGTAGATGACGGCACACTCGTGGCCCAACCGCTCTGTTAACACAAGAAGCGATACTCAGGGTAAATGGCAGTGGACGTCTATCACAGTCAGGCCTGTGACGGGCTGAATCAGTTTACTCAACTTATCCCAGTCATATTAAATATAGCTGTGATCGTAAGCTGATACTGGAAAGAAATCCGTAGCAGAAAGTTTCGGGACGCCTTTTTTAATTCGAAAACAGATCAGAAACAGCTTTTCCAGGATTGGCATTCATCATGGTTAGGAGTCGAGAATTAGGAAACAAGCCTTCCTCTCAGCTCCCTCTTAGAATGAGTAAAGATCTCCAGCTCGCACCACTGCCAACCCAGACCCCATCCTCAGGCAGACACCATTCTAAGGCAGACGCCATTCTAAGGCAGGCCCATCCTCAGGTAGACACCATCCCCAGGCAGACCCCATCCTCAGGCAGACACCATTCTAAGGCAGACGCCATTCTAAGGCAGACCCCATCCCCAGGCAGACACCATTCTAAGGCAGACGCCATTCTAAGGCAGACCCCATCCCCAGGCAGACACCATTCTAAGGCAGACGCCATCCTCAGGCAGACTCTATCCTCAGGCAGACCCATTCCCAGGCAGACTCCATCACCAGGCAGACCCCATCCCCAGGCAGACCCCATCCCCAGGCAGACCCCATCCCCAGGCAGACTCCATCCCCAGGCAGACGCCATCCCCAGGCAGACGCCATCCCCAGGCAGACCCATCGGCCATCCCCAGGCAGACCCCATCCTCAGGCAGACCCCATCCTCAAGCAGACCCCATCCTCAGGCAGACCCCATCCCCAGGCAGACCCCATCCTCAGGCAGACCCATCCCCAGGCAGACCCATCCCCAGGCAGACCCCATCTTCAGCCGTACCGATCTCACGGGACACCTGGTAGATATCGTTCTTGCTGAAGCAGACTATGCAGTCGCCAGGCTGGACGTTCTGTGTGCTCTCCAGGGCGGTCTCCTCGCAGACCAGTGGTGCCAGTCTCTTGTAGCGCCTGACCTCCACCTCCTCGCCACAGCAGAGTGCTATCTCCTGGACCAGCTCCAGGGCGGCGGGCTCCCCGCACAGGTGCACCTCCTCGGCGGCCACCCCGAGCAGGGCGCGCGTCCAGGCCCAGCCCCGCTGCGGGTCACGCAGCATCTGAATCTCGTCAATCACGGCCACCTCGTCTGGAACGGGCAGAGAATGGAAGTCAGCGAGGTCACCGGGGTGAATTTATTTATTTATTTCTCAAGATCGCCGACGGGATGACCCATTGATGGACGAAGTCAAAGCCTGAATGACGGATCAGAAGGGTCCTGCCGTTTACAAGGTGACGGTGTATCGCGAAATGTACATCAAGAAAATCAGAGCTAGAGTTGACACCAGTACAGATCAGATAAGCAGCATGCATACAAAGCAAGTAAACCAGAACTCATAACGAAAGTGACGAGTGTAATCGTACACATTTTTACTAGACGAAGAAGGTATATAACAAATCGCTCGCAAACACACCACTTTACCCGGCTATGGCCTGGCTTCCCTCCCCTCGTCTTCCCAGCCAGCCAGCCAGCCAGCCAGCCAGCCAGCCAGCCAGCCAGCCAGCCAGCCAGCCAGCCAGCCAGCCAGCCAGCCAGCCAGCCAGCCAGCCAGCCAGCCAGCCAGCCAGCCAGCCAGCCAGCCAGCCAGCCAGCCAGCCAGCCAGCCAGCCAGCCAGCCAGCCAGCCAGCCAGCCAGCCAGCCAGCCAGCCAGCCAGCCAGCCAGCCAGCCAGCCAGCCAGCCAGCCAGCCAGCCAGCCAGCCAGCCAGCCAGCCAGCCAGCCAGCCAGCCAGCCAGCCAGCCAGCCAGCCAGCCAGCCAGCCAGCCAGCCAGCCAGCCAGCCAGCCAGCCAGCCAGCCAGCCAGCCAGCCAGCCAGCCAGCCAGCCAGCCAGCCAGCCAGCCAGCCAGCCAGCCAGCCAGCCAGCCAGCCAGCCAGCCAGCCAGCCAGCCAGCCAGCCAGCCAGCCAGCCAGCCAGCCAGCCAGCCAGCCAGCCAGCCAGCCAGCCAGCCAGCCAGCCAGCCAGCCAGCCAGCCAGCCAGCCAGCCAGCCAGCCAGCCAGCCAGCCAGCCAGCCAGCCAGCCAGCCAGCCAGCCAGCCAGCCAGCCAGCCAGCCAGCCAGCCAGCCAGCCAGCCAGCCAGCCAGCCAGCCAGCCAGCCAGCCAGCCAGCCAGCCAGCCAGCCAGCCAGCCAGCCAGCCAGCCAGCCAGCCAGCCAGCCAGCCAGCCAGCCAGCCAGCCAGCCAGCCAGCCAGCCAGCCAGCCAGCCAGCCAGCCAGCCAGCCAGCCAGCCAGCCAGCCAGCCAGCCAGCCAGCCAGCCAGCCAGCCAGCCAGCCAGCCAGCCAGCCAGCCAGCCAGCCAGCCAGCCAGCCAGCCAGCCAGCCAGCCAGCCAGCCAGCCAGCCAGCCAGCCAGCCAGCCAGCCAGCCAGCCAGCCAGCCAGCCAGCCAGCCAGCCAGCCAGCCAGCCAGCCAGCCAGCCAGCCAGCCAGCCAGCCAGCCAGCCAGCCAGCCAGCCAGCCAGCCAGCCAGCCAGCCAGCCAGCCAGCCAGCCAGCCAGCCAGCCAGCCAGCCAGCCAGCCAGCCAGCCAGCCAGCCAGCCAGCCAGCCAGCCAGCCAGCCAGCCAGCCAGCCAGCCAGCCAGCCAGCCAGCCAGCCAGCCAGCCAGCCAGCCAGCCAGCCAGCCAGCCAGCCAGCCAGCCAGCCAGCCAGCCAGCCAGCCAGCCAGCCAGCCAGCCAGCCAGCCAGCCAGCCAGCCAGCCAGCCAGCCAGCCAGCCAGCCAGCCAGCCAGCCAGCCAGCCAGCCAGCCAGCCAGCCAGCCAGCCAGCCAGCCAGCCAGCCAGCCAGCCAGCCAGCCAGCCAGCCAGCCAGCCAGCCAGCCAGCCAGCCAGCCAGCCAGCCAGCCAGCCAGCCAGCCAGCCAGCCAGCCAGCCAGCCAGCCAGCCAGCCAGCCAGCCAGCCAGCCAGCCAGCCAGCCAGCCAGCCAGCCAGCCAGCCAGCCAGCCAGCCAGCCAGCCAGCCAGCCAGCCAGCCAGCCAGCCAGCCAGCCAGCCAGCCAGCCAGCCAGCCAGCCAGCCAGCCAGCCAGCCAGCCAGCCAGCCAGCCAGCCAGCCAGCCAGCCAGCCAGCCAGCCAGCCAGCCAGCCAGCCAGCCAGCCAGCCAGCCAGCCAGCCAGCCAGCCAGCCAGCCAGCCAGCCAGCCAGCCAGCCAGCCAGCCAGCCAGCCAGCCAGCCAGCCAGCCAGCCAGCCAGCCAGCCAGCCAGCCAGCCAGCCAGCCAGCCAGCCAGCCAGCCAGCCAGCCAGCCAGCCAGCCAGCCAGCCAGCCAGCCAGCCAGCCAGCCAGCCAGCCAGCCAGCCAGCCAGCCAGCCAGCCAGCCAGCCAGCCAGCCAGCCAGCCAGCCAGCCCAGCCAGCCAGCCAGCCAGCCAGCCAGCCAGCCAGCCAGCCAGCCAGCCAGCCAGCCAGCCAGCCAGCCAGCCAGCCAGCCAGCCAGCCAGCCAGCCAGCCAGCCAGCCAGCCAGCCAGCCAGCCAGCCAGCCAGCCAGCCAGCCAGCCAGCCAGCCAGCCAGCCAGCCAGCCAGCCAGCCAGCCAGCCAGCCAGCCAGCCAGCCAGCCAGCCAGCCAGCCAGCCAGCCAGCCAGCCAGCCAGCCAGCCAGCCAGCCAGCCAGCCAGCCAGCCAGCCAGCCAGCCAGCCAGCCAGCCAGCCAGCCAGCCAGCCAGCCAGCCAGCCAGCCCAGCCAGCCAGCCAGCCAGCCAGCCAGCCAGCCAGCCAGCAGCCAGCCAGCCAGCCAGCCAGCCAGCCAGCCAGCCAGCCAGCCAGCCAGCCAGCCAGCCAGCCAGCCAGCCAGCCAGCCAGCCAGCCAGCCAGCCAGCCAGCCAGCCAGCCAGCCAGCCAGCCAGCCAGCCAGCCAGCCAGCCAGCCAGCCAGCCAGCCAGCCAGCCAGCCAGCCAGCCAGCCAGCCAGCCAGCCAGCAGCCAGCCAGCCAGCCAGCCAGCCAGCCAGCCAGCCAGCCAGCCAGCCAGCCAGCCAGCCAGCCAGCCAGCCAGCCAGCCAGCCAGCCAGCCAGCCAGCCAGCCAGCCAGCCAGCCAGCCAGCCAGCCAGCCAGCCAGCCAGCCAGCCAGCCAGCCAGCCAGCCAGCCAGCCAGCCAGCCAGCCAGCCAGCCAGCCAGCCAGCCAGCCAGCCAGCCAGCCAGCCAGCCAGCCAGCCAGCCAGCCAGCCAGCCAGCCAGCCAGCCAGCCAGCCAGCCAGCCAGCCAGCCAGCCAGCCAGCCAGCCAGCCAGCCAGCCAGCCAGCCAGCCAGCCAGCCAGCCAGCCAGCCAGCCAGCCAGCCAGCCAGCCAGCCAGCCAGCCAGCCAGCCAGCCAGCCAGCCAGCCAGCCAGCCAGCCAGCCAGCCAGCCAGCCAGCCAGCCAGCCAGCCAGCCAGCCAGCCAGCCAGCCAGCCAGCCAGCCAGCCAGCCAGCCAGCCAGCCAGCCAGCCAGCCAGCCAGCCAGCCAGCCAGCCAGCCAGCCAGCCAGCCAGCCAGCCAGCAGCCAGCCAGCCAGCCAGCCAGCCAGCCAGCCAGCCAGCCAGCCAGCCAGCCAGCCAGCCAGCCAGCCAGCCAGCCAGCCAGCCAGCCAGCCAGCCAGCCAGCCAGCCAGCCAGCCAGCCAGCCAGCCAGCCAGCCAGCCAGCCAGCCAGCCAGCCAGCCAGCCAGCCAGCCAGCCAGCCAGCCAGCCAGCCAGCCAGCCAGCCAGCCAGCCAGCCAGCCAGCCAGCCAGCCAGCCAGCCAGCCAGCCAGCCAGCCAGCCAGCCAGCCAGCCAGCCAGCCAGCCAGCAGCCAGCCAGCCAGCCAGCCAGCCAGCCAGCCAGCCAGCCAGCCAGCCAGCCAGCCAGCCAGCCAGCCAGCCCAGCCAGCCAGCCAGCCAGCCAGCCAGCCAGCCAGCCAGCCAGCCAGCCAGCCAGCCAGCCAGCCAGCCAGCCAGCCAGCCAGCCAGCCAGCCAGCCAGCCAGCCAGCCAGCCAGCCAGCCAGCCAGCCAGCCAGCCAGCCAGCCAGCCAGCCAGCCAGCCAGCCAGCCAGCCAGCCAGCCAGCCAGCCAGCCAGCCAGCCAGCCAGCCAGCCAGCCAGCCAGCCAGCCAGCCAGCCAGCCAGCCAGCCAGCCAGCCAGCCAGCCAGCCAGCCAGCCAGCCAGCCAGCCAGCCAGCCAGCCAGCCAGCCAGCCAGCCAGCCAGCCAGCCAGCCAGCCAGCCAGCCAGCCAGCCAGCCAGCCAGCCAGCCAGCCAGCCAGCCAGCCAGCCAGCCAGCCAGCCAGCCAGCCAGCCAGCCAGCCAGCCAGCCAGCCAGCCAGCCAGCCAGCCAGCCAGCCAGCCAGCCAGCCAGCCAGCCAGCCAGCCAGCCAGCCAGCCAGCCAGCCAGCCAGCAGCCAGCCAGCCAGCCAGCCAGCCAGCCAGCCAGCCAGCCAGCCAGCCAGCCAGCCAGCCAGCCAGCCAGCCAGCCAGCCAGCCAGCCAGCCAGCCAGCCAGCCAGCCAGCCAGCCAGCCAGCCAGCCAGCCAGCCAGCCAGCCAGCCAGCCAGCCAGCCAGCCAGCCAGCCAGCCAGCCAGCCAGCCAGCCAGCCAGCCAGCCAGCCAGCCAGCCAGCCAGCCAGCCAGCCAGCCAGCCAGCCAGCCAGCCAGCCAGCCAGCCAGCCAGCCAGCCAGCCAGCCAGCCAGCCAGCCAGCCAGCCAGCCAGCCAGCCAGCCAGCCAGCCAGCCAGCCAGCCAGCCAGCCAGCCAGCCAGCCAGCCAGCCAGCCAGCCAGCCAGCCAGCCAGCCAGCCAGCCAGCCAGCCAGCCAGCCAGCCAGCCAGCCAGCCAGCCAGCCAGCCAGCCAGCCAGCCAGCCAGCCAGCCAGCCAGCCAGCCAGCCAGCCAGCCAGCCAGCCAGCCAGCCAGCCAGCCAGCCAGCCAGCCAGCCAGCCAGCCAGCCAGCAGCCAGCCAGCCAGCCAGCCAGCCAGCCAGCCAGCCAGCCAGCCAGCCAGCCAGCCAGCCAGCCAGCCAGCAGCCAGCCAGCCAGCCAGCCAGCCAGCCAGCCAGCCAGCCAGCCAGCCAGCCAGCCAGCCAGCCAGCCAGCCAGCCAGCCAGCCAGCCAGCCAGCCAGCCAGCCAGCCAGCCAGCCAGCCAGCCAGCCAGCCAGCCAGCCAGCCAGCCAGCCAGCCAGCCAGCCAGCCAGCCAGCCAGCCAGCCAGCCAGCCAGCCAGCCAGCCAGCCAGCCAGCCAGCCAGCCAGCAGCCAGCAGCCAGCCAGCCAGCCAGCCAGCCAGCCAGCCAGCCAGCCAGCAGCCAGCCAGCCAGCCAGCCAGCCAGCCAGCCAGCCAGCCAGCCAGCCAGCCAGCCAGCCAGCCAGCCAGCCAGCCAGCCAGCCAGCCAGCCAGCCAGCCAGCCAGCCAGCCAGCCAGCCAGCCAGCCAGCCAGCCAGCCAGCCAGCCAGCCAGCCAGCCAGCCAGCCAGCCAGCCAGCCAGCCAGCCAGCCAGCCAGCAGCCAGCCAGCCAGCCAGCCAGCCAGCCAGCCAGCCAGCCAGCCAGCCAGCCAGCCAGCCAGCCAGCCAGCCAGCCAGCCAGCCAGCCAGCCAGCCAGCAGCCAGCCAGCCAGCCAGCCAGCCAGCCAGCCAGCCAGCCAGCCAGCCAGCCAGCCAGCCAGCCAGCCAGCAGCCAGCCAGCCAGCCAGCCAGCCAGCCAGCCAGCCAGCCAGCCAGCAGCCAGCCAGCCAGCCAGCCAGCCAGCCAGCCAGCCAGCCAGCCAGCCAGCCAGCCAGCCAGCCAGCCAGCCAGCCAGCCAGCCAGCCAGCCAGCCAGCCAGCCAGCCAGCCAGCCAGCCAGCCAGCCAGCCAGCCAGCCAGCCAGCCAGCCAGCCAGCCAGCCAGCCAGCCAGCCAGCCAGCCAGCCAGCCAGCCAGCCAGCCAGCCAGCCAGCCAGCCAGCCAGCCAGCCAGCCAGCCAGCCAGCCAGCCAGCCAGCCAGCCAGCCAGCCAGCCAGCCAGCCAGCCAGCCAGCCAGCCAGCCAGCCAGCCAGCCAGCCAGCCAGCCAGCCAGCCAGCCAGCCAGCCAGCCAGCCAGCCAGCCAGCCAGCCAGCCAGCCAGCCAGCCAGCCAGCCAGCCAGCCAGCCAGCCAGCCAGCCAGCCAGCCAGCCAGCCAGCCAGCCAGCCAGCCAGCCAGCCAGCCAGCCAGCCAGCCAGCCAGCCAGCCAGCCAGCCAGCCAGCCAGCCAGCCAGCCAGCCAGCCAGCCAGCCAGCCAGCCAGCCAGCCAGCCAGCCAGCCAGCCAGCCAGCCAGCCAGCCAGCCAGCCAGCCAGCCAGCCAGCCAGCCAGCCAGCCAGCCAGCCAGCCAGCCAGCAGCCAGCCAGCCAGCCAGCCAGCCAGCCAGCCAGCCAGCCAGCCAGCCAGCCAGCCAGCCAGCCAGCCAGCCAGCCAGCCAGCCAGCCAGCCAGCCAGCCAGCCAGCCAGCCAGCCAGCCAGCCAGCCAGCCAGCCAGCCAGCCAGCCAGCCAGCCAGCCAGCCAGCCAGCCAGCCAGCCAGCCAGCCAGCCAGCCAGCCAGCCAGCCAGCCAGCCAGCCAGCCAGCCAGCCAGCCAGCCAGCCAGCAGCCAGCCAGCCAGCCAGCCAGCCAGCCAGCCAGCCAGCCAGCCAGCCAGCCAGCCAGCCAGCCAGCCAGCCAGCCAGCCAGCCAGCCAGCCAGCCAGCCAGCCAGCCAGCCAGCCAGCCAGCCAGCCAGCCAGCCAGCCAGCCAGCCAGCCAGCCAGCCAGCCAGCCAGCCAGCCAGCCAGCCAGCCAGCCAGCCAGCCAGCAGCCAGCCAGCCAGCCAGCCAGCCAGCCAGCCAGCCAGCCAGCCAGCCAGCCAGCCAGCCAGCCAGCCAGCCAGCCAGCCAGCCAGCCAGCCAGCCAGCCAGCCAGCCAGCCAGCCAGCCAGCCAGCCAGCCAGCCAGCCAGCCAGCCAGCCAGCCAGCCAGCCAGCCAGCCAGCCAGCCAGCCAGCCAGCCAGCCAGCCAGCCAGCCAGCCAGCCAGCCAGCCAGCCAGCCAGCCAGCCAGCCAGCCAGCCAGCCAGCCAGCCAGCCAGCCAGCCAGCCAGCCAGCCAGCCAGCCAGCCAGCCAGCCAGCCAGCCAGCCAGCCAGCCAGCCAGCCAGCCAGCCAGCCAGCCAGCCAGCCAGCCAGCCAGCCAGCCAGCCAGCCAGCCAGCCAGCCAGCCAGCCAGCCAGCCAGCCAGCCAGCCAGCAGCCAGCCAGCCAGCAGCAGCAGCAGCCAGCAGCCAGCAGCAGCAGCAGCAGCAGCAGCAGCAGCAGCAGCAGCAGCAGCAGCAGCAGCAGCAGCAGCAGCAGCAGCAGCAGCAGCAGCAGCAGCAGCAGCAGCAGCAGCAGCAGCAGCAGCAGCAGCAGCAGCAGCAGCAGCAGCAGCAGCAGCAGCAGCAGCAGCAGCAGCAGCAGCAGCAGCAGCAGCAGCAGCAGCAGCAGCAGCAGCAGCAGCAGCAGCAGCAGCAGCAGCAGCAGCAGCAGCAGCAGCAGCAGCAGCAGCAGCAGCAGCAGCAGCAGCAGCAGCAGCAGCAGCAGCAGCAGCAGCAGCAGCAGCAGCAGCAGCAGCAGCAGCAGCAGCAGCAGCAGCAGCAGCAGCAGCAGCAGCAGCAGCAGCAGCAGCAGCAGCAGCAGCAGCAGCAGCAGCAGCAGCAGCAGCAGCAGCAGCAGCAGCAGCAGCAGCAGCAGCAGCAGCAGCAGCAGCAGCAGCAGCAGCAGCAGCAGCAGCAGCAGCAGCAGCAGCAGCAGCAGCAGCAGCAGCAGCAGCAGCAGCAGCAGCAGCAGCAGCAGCAGCAGCAGCAGCAGCAGCAGCAGCAGCAGCAGCAGCAGCAGCAGCAGCAGCAGCAGCAGCAGCAGCAGCAGCAGCAGCAGCAGCAGCAGCAGCAGCAGCAGCAGCAGCAGCAGCAGCAGCAGCAGCAGCAGCAGCAGCAGCAGCAGCAGCAGCAGCAGCAGCAGCAGCAGCAGCAGCAGCAGCAGCAGCAGCAGCAGCAGCAGCAGCAGCAGCAGCAGCAGCAGCAGCAGCAGCAGCAGCAGCAGCAGCAGCAGCAGCAGCAGCAGCAGCAGCAGCAGCAGCAGCAGCAGCAGCAGCAGCAGCAGCAGCAGCAGCAGCAGCAGCAGCAGCAGCAGCAGCAGCAGCAGCAGCAGCAGCAGCAGCAGCAGCAGCAGCAGCAGCAGCAGCAGCAGCAGCAGCAGCAGCAGCAGCAGCAGCAGCAGCAGCAGCAGCAGCAGCAGCAGCAGCAGCAGCAGCAGCAGCAGCAGCAGCAGCAGCAGCAGCAGCAGCAGCAGCAGCAGCAGCAGCAGCAGCAGCAGCAGCAGCAGCAGCAGCAGCAGCAGCAGCAGCAGCAGCAGCAGCAGCAGCAGCAGCAGCAGCAGCAGCAGCAGCAGCAGCAGCAGCAGCAGCAGCAGCAGCAGCAGCAGCAGCAGCAGCAGCAGCAGCAGCAGCAGCAGCAGCAGCAGCAGCAGCAGCAGCAGCAGCAGCAGCAGCAGCAGCAGCAGCAGCAGCAGCAGCAGCAGCAGCAGCAGCAGCAGCAGCAGCAGCAGCAGCAGCAGCAGCAGCAGCAGCAGCAGCAGCAGCAGCAGCAGCAGCAGCAGCAGCAGCAGCAGCAGCAGCAGCAGCAGCAGCAGCAGCAGCAGCAGCAGCAGCAGCAGCAGCAGCAGCAGCAGCAGCAGCAGCAGCAGCAGCAGCAGCAGCAGCAGCAGCAGCAGCAGCAGCAGCAGCAGCAGCAGCAGCAGCAGCAGCAGCAGCAGCAGCAGCAGCAGCAGCAGCAGCAGCAGCTACCCTAATCACTCACAGGGATTTTTGACGGAGGTCATCTCCACTGTACAGGCGACGTGATCAGCTGCCAGCCCGTCCGCCCGACCCAGCCGCCGCTCCTCCCCGGTCACCAGGTCACAGCCGGTACCCTGCGGCGACGGGGGGGGGTCACTAGGTCGCCAGGTCACCAGGTCACAGCCGGTACCCTGCGGCGACGGGAGGGGTCACTAGATCACAGCTAGTACCCTGCGGAGACGGGAGGGGTCACTAGGTCACAGCTGGTACCCTACGGCGACGGGAGGGGTCACTAGGTCACAGCCGGTACCCTGCGGCGACGGGAGGGGTCACTAGGTCACCAGGTCACATGCTACATTTCCGAGCAGACCACGCTCATTAGTCTTTACAGTACCATTCAGAAGCCTATGTGCAGGTGACAGAGCTGTTTGGGTCGATACATCCCCTGAGTCGCCGAACCAATATTTACCCACCATTAATGCCACTACCCGCTGCCCGCTGCAGATTCGACCAACAGCCGGTCCTCGGTACCCGGTCCTCGGTACCCGGTCCTCGGTACCCGGTCCTCGGTACCCGGTACCCGGTACCCGGTCCCCGGTCCCCACATTCCCGCATATTTCCCAGCTGGCGGGCGTGTTTGGAAATAGCAACCACTTATGGAGACATAAGTCAGTCAAAAATATAGATATTGCTTTGATTTTTTTTTTGGAGGCATCGTCCATACTTGGTTCTCCAATATATCTTACGCTTTTTGAATACGTCTGAAAAGTTTGATTTTGGGAAATTGTTCCCCCAACAATATTATTTTTTGGGGAACAATTCCCCAAAATCAAAATTTTCAAACATATGCAAAAACCGGAAGATATATTGGAGAACCAAGTATGGACGATGCCCCCCCCCCCCCCCCCCAAAAAAAAATCTATATTTTTGACTGACGTATGTCTCCCGAAGTGGTTGCTATTTCCAAACACGACCGCCAGCTGTATACACTTGGGAAATATGTACCCGGTTCCCGGTACCCGATACCCGATACCAGATACCAGATACCCGATACCCGATACCCGATACCCGATACCCGATACCCGGTACCAGGTACCCGGTACCAAGTCCTCAGTGTCACGCTGTGTCAGTGTCTAATGTCTTGTAGCTTTAGGTAACTTTACATTTTGACTTCGTCCATCATTGGGGTATCCCGTCGGCGATTTGTGCAAATAAACAAACAAACGCGTTTGTGACCAGACACACAGTGCGCCCGCGCCACTCGCCTGGTTGTTGCACTTTTCGAACACCTCCGCGGCGAGCAGTTTGAGCGGTCCGCAGTAGACGCCGGACCTGGCGGCGACGAGTCGCTGCAGCGCGTGGAACGTTTTGCCGCTGTTGGTCGGGCCCATGTGGAACACGATACGACGGTTGATGGCGCGAGCCTCCGGGTACCTGGCGGCGGCAGTCAATGGAAGGTCCACGGTTCAACTCCCGCTACAGAGGGACTACAGAGGGACAGATAGCCTCCGGGTACCTGGCGGCGGCAGTTAATCGAAGGTCCACCGTTCAACTCCCGCTACAGAGGGACTACATAGGGACAGAGAGCCTCCGGGTACCTGGCGGCGGCAGTTAATCGAAGGTCCACGGTTCAACTCCCGCTACAGAGGGACTACAGAGGGACAGATAGCCTCCGGGTACCTGGCGGCGGCAGTTAATCGAAGGTCCACGGTTCAACTCCCGCTACAGAGGGACTACAAAGGGACAGATAGCCTCCGGGTACCTGGCGGCGGCAGTTAATCGAAGGTCCACCGTTCAACTCCCGCTACAGAGGGACTACAGAGGGACAGATAGCCTCCGGGTACCTGGCGGCGGCAGTTAATCGAAGGTCCACCGTTCAACTCCCGCTACAGAGGGACTACAGAGGGACAGATAGCCTCCGGGTACCTGGCGGCGGCAGTTAATCGAAGGTCCACCGTTCAACTCCCGCTACAGAGGGACTACAGAGGGACAGAGAGCCTCCGGGTACCTGGCGGCGGCAGTTAATGGAAGGTCCACGGTTCAACTCCCGCTACAGAGGGACTACAGAGGGACAGAGAGCCTCCGGGTACCTGGCGGCGGCAGTTAATCGAAGGTCCACCGTTCAACTCCCGCTACAGAGGGACTACAAAGGGACAGAGAGCCTCCGGGTACCTGGCGGCGGTAGTTAATGGAAGGTCCACGGTTCAACTCCCGCTACAGAGGGACTACAAAGGGACAGAGAGCCTCCGGGTACTGGCGGCGGCAGTTAATCGAAGGTCCACGGTTCAACTCCCGCTACAGAGGGACTACAGAGGGACAGAGAGCCTCCGGGTACCTGGCGGCGGCAGTTAATGGAAGGTCCACCGTTCAACTCCCGCTACAGAGGGACTACAGAGGGGAGAGACTACAGAGGGACAGAGAGCCTCCGGGTACCTGGCGGCGGTAGTTAATGGAAGGTCCACCGTTCAACTCCCGCTACAGAGGGACTACAAAGGGACAGATAGCCTCCGGGTACCTGGCGGCGGCAGTTAATGGAAGGTCCACGGTTCAACTCCCGCTACAGAGGGACTACAGAGGGACAGAGAGCCTCCGGGTACCTGGCGGCGGCAGTTAATGGAAGGTCCACCGTTCAACTCCCGCTACAGAGGTACTACAGAGGGACAGATAGCCTCCGTGTACCTGCCGGCGGCAGTTAATGGAAGGTCCACCGTTCAACTCCCGCTACAGAGGGACTACAGAGGGACAGAGAGCCTCCGGGTACCTGGCGGCGGCAGTTAATGGAAGGTCCACCGTTCAACTCCCGCTACAGAGGTACTACAGAGGGACAGATAGCCTCCGGGTACCTGCCGGCGGCAGTTAATGGAAGGTCCACCGTTCAACTCCCGCTACAGAGGGACTACAGAGGGACAGAGAGCCTCCGGGTACCTGGCGGCGGCAGTTAATGGAAGGTCCACCGTTCAACTCCCGCTACAGAGGTACTACAGAGGGACAGATAGCCTCCGGGTACCTGCCGGCGGCAGTTAATCGAAGGTCCACCGTTCAACTCCCGCTACAGAGGGACTACAGAGGGACAGATAGCCTCCGGGTACCTGGCGGCGGTAGTTAAGGGTGTGCTTCTCGCGACTGTATTGACACCTATTTGTGGATGTGGCATGGTATAACTTTCTCCTTCACCCGCTAGGTGTCAGGGTTATTAATGGCCTCCAAGCACCCCATCTGGAGTCTGGTGTCCGACTATCGCATCACGATCGTACCCTCGCGTTCACACTATATCCCGCGGACACACACTCGCTATGGCATTCGTTGCCGACGGTGGATGTGGCGCGTGTCGAGATGACTGACAAACTGACGACAAAAGACTAAGACACAAGACATCGACGTTAACCCATTAACGCCCACCCCTACTTCTAGTGATTCGAATTGAGTGATTTTGTTTGTACGCTATGGGGATTGGGGCAGATTAAGAAATCCTGAAAATATTAACTTAAAATATAGATAACTTTTTGAGATACAACAACGATCAAAAATGACTCGCCCACGCCCACCGCCCATGCCCAACGCCCCGCCACCGCCCACCCCGCCACCGCCCCGCCACCGCCCGCCACGTCCACCACGCTTGCCTGCTATATAAATTAGCTGGCTATATCAATTGCAGGCTATATTAATTGCAGGCCATATGCATTACACCCATGTGAAATGTCCGAAAAACGCTGAGAATGCCAATCTGTGTGATCTCATAGAAAAAGGAACTTTCCTAGACAAAAACAAATGTCTCAAAAAGACACACGAATATTATAGTCAGGCTCGGTGCCAGTTGGCCTGCACTGGCGCTCGCTTCTGCGACTTTTTTGTATGGTCACCAACAGAGTCAGTATGCGACCGCATAGAATTTTACCAGGACTTCTTCGAAAAGAAGCTGAAGCGCGTTTGGGAGTTTTTCCATGAGTGCGTTCTGCCGGAAATTGTGGATCCAAGAAAGTGCAGGAGTATGCCATACAGGGAATGGAAATCGTTCCTTTCAAAGCGCCCAAAGTTCAGCCAGGTGACTGCATCATCTACGGCCGCCGACAGCGTGTGATAGGTTGGTAATACCAGAGGAGAAGAGTCTCTGTCGCCAATTAACTCTATGTTAGCATTTTCTGTGTATGCAGGGGCGCAGCCAGGGGGGGGGGGCAAGGGGGGAAATTGCCCCCCCCCCCCCTACGGGTCACAGGGGGCCCCGTCGAGATTGGCCCAGATACCATTTGCATTAGCTAAATGGCTTTCAAAAAGTCACAGAGGAGCCCTCAAACCAGGCAAGGGTCACTCTGGTGCATGTCAAGGGCCCTCAGAGACACTGAAGGGCTTTCGAAGCCGGCCCAGGGGGCCTCTTGGGCATGTCCAGGGGCCCATTGAGCCCACCGAGGGGCCCAAAAAGGGGCCTCTCTAGCATGTCCAGGGGCCCATTGAGCCCACTCAAGGGTGCAAAAACATGCCCAGGGACCTTTCGAGCATGCCCTGGGGCCCATTGAGCCCACTCAGGGGCCCCAAAAACATGCCCAGAGGCCTCTAGAGCATGTCCACTTGTCCAGGGGCCAATTGAGCCCACCCACGGCCCAACAAACCTGCCCAGTGGCCTCTCGAGCCTGGCCAGGGGCCCATTATAGTCTGTTTTGGGGCCTCTTGAACCTGCCCAGGGGCCATTAGAGCCTGCCCAGAGGCCTCCCGAGCTTGCCCAGGGGCCCATTGAGTCTGTTCAGGGGCCTCTCGAACCTGCCCAGGGGCCTCTCGAACTTGCCCAGGGGCCCATTGAGTCCGTTCAAGGGCCTCTTGAACCTGCCTAGGGGCCATTAGTCTGTTCAGGGGCCTCTCGAGCTTTCCCAATGGTCCATTGATCCTGTTCAGGGGCCTCTCGAACCTGCACAGGGGCTATTAGAGTCTGCTTAGGGGCCTCTCGGCCTGCCAAGGGGCCATTGAGTCTGTTCAGGGCCCTCTCAAGCTTATCCAGAGGACCATTGAGTCTGTGAACGGGGCCCTCGAGCCTGCCCAGGGGTTGCTAGCCGTCGCCTGCAGCGCTTGCTATAGCTGGAGCGCCTGCTAGCCGTGGTCGACGCGGTTATAATGAGCGGTAATGTGCTGTACTCTGACCCATCTGGTGCAATTTCTTCTTGGGTTTCAAAATGGTTATTTGATAAGTCTGATGCGTTTTTGAATTCGTGGGGGGGGGGGGGGTGATGGTAGTACAAAACAATTAAACAATTTTCTTCTCAGGAGTGTGTGCTGCAATATTTGTCAGCCAGGGGCGTCGCCGATGGGAGGGTCGGGGAGAGGTCTGGGCAAACTCTCCCCACTTTTAGAAGGCGGTGGAGGGTCGACCCCCCCTCCCCACACACACACACACACTTTTTGAGGGACAAAATTGCAATTTATCGTAAAAATTGTCCTTGCAGTGCAGTACAAATCCAGCTATCTAGGTGTCAAAAACTGGAAAATTTCGCGCCGCTTCGCGGCATGACACAAGTTTCGCAATTGCTTATACAAATTTGGAAAATGGGGAAAAGAATTGCATTAAGTGTCTGGCAGAGGCTCTCCTTGGCGGTAATTGCTGGCCCCAGGGCCCATTCCTTTCATAAAATATTCACTTCTAAGTTTCAAGCAGGGTACATGTTTAGCTAGTTTGCCGAGTTCCGAAAAAGGCGAAGCGAACGCAAAGACGAGGAGATCGGCACCCGGAAGCTGCTCCAGCGGTGCACAATTTGCTGGACCGAAGAGCTAATAGTCGAAACAGGCCAGGACCATCTCCCCAAGCCATCTCACCTCACGGTCTGGTTCCAATATTAACATTTCGTTTTCCAGGACCTAAAATTAACATTTTCACGCCGCTTCGCGGCGTCACATCGGTAGTCATCGTCATAACGAAACCATAGTCAACGTCATCGGTTCGTCGTAACGCTGAATTGAATGAATATCAGTTTTAGCTTATTATCCTCTACAAGGCACACCGCCTATATTTCTGGGTTTTATCAGGCAAAACCGTAAAAATTTCGCGCCGCTTCGCGGCGCTAACTAACAAGTACATACCTACCTACTATAACATGAAAATCCACATTAAAAATGCTACAAAGGCTTAAATACACGTATCAAAATGGGGGTACATTTTTCGTCATTTCAGCCGTCCCCACACTCAAAAGTCGACCCCCACCTGTTGTCATGGCTAAGATATGTTTTCTCTCCTGTACGTAACAATAAAAATTAGTAATGCGCTCAGTACAATGCCTACTGAGGGTCCTGGTCCAATCCAGCTCATCAAAAGTAGACGAAGAAAAAATGTTAAAAAGGGGGCCTCACAAAATAAAGTGGCCGAAATCCGTAGAGTTTGTCATATCCAGGGGTATTTTTTGGGTGTGGGGGGCTTCTCCCAGGTGCTTGCCCCCCCCCCCCCCCTTCTGAAGGTCTGGCTGCGCCCCTGTGTGTATGTATAAGTGTTTTTGTGTTTTATCTCAAATGAAGGTGCTTTCGATTGATGTTGTTATTCTAATAATTATAATATGATGATTAAGAGGATGGAGGAAATAACTGAACAGCCACATACACGGGATAATGTAGACTACCGGAATATCCGAGATTCACTTGCGGGAAAGTTTACTCGTCAACATAGTCACTGCCATCCGCGGCCACCAGCCGGAGGCACTCTGCTCTATCGGACGTCTAGCGCGCGCCCTTGGAGAAGGCGGGACCGTAAGGCCATTTGTCACCCGTCTCCCCGCTCTCGCCCCCCTCCCCCTCCGCTCACGCCTCACCGCACCCCAAGCGGTCTCGTACCGGGCGGTTCTCATAATCGGGCAGGGCTCAGGCGCCCAGTCCAGATTCGGGGGTGAAACGCAAAAAGCGGATACTAGTGCCATCTACATGCGGATACTGAAAACAGTTGCAACACGAGGTATTTTTCGGAATACCTCAAAAACGTGGAATGGTTCCAGCTGATTATTAGCATTTTCGGAAACAGAGCTAATGTGTCTAAAACATTATACAACGTTTTCTTTGCTCCGTTGTCTGTGGCCAGAGTAATTCATAGCCAAACTTCATGCAACGTTGCAAAGAAAATGACTGGTGATATCGATAAATCCTTGTACAAAAATAAAGTGTGTGGCAAGCTGATCAAGAAACATGCACTGTTTTGCACGCAGTGCTTAAGGTTTGCCCCATAAAACGCTGCGAAAGTTGGTCTGAAAAAACTTTGCCGTGCAATATGTTGCAAATGGTTGCATATTTTGATGAAAAACTTTGCCATACAGAAAGCTCCGGTACTGAACTCCGTAATATTGTAATTTCATAGACGTCCAGCGAAAACTGAACTGCTGAGAGCCCAGGAAAGCTTGCCATAGGTTCACCATAGGCAGACCTCGGAAACGCACCCTTAATGGAAGGTCCACGGTTCAACTCCCGCTACAGAGGGACTACAAAGGGACAGATAGCCTCCGGGTACCTGCCGGCGGCAGTTAATCGAAGGTCCACCGTTCAACTCCCGCTACAGAGGGACTACAGAGGGACAGAGAGCCTCCGGGTACCTGGCGGCGGCAGTTAATGGAAGGTCCACGGTTCAACTCCCGCTACAGAGGGACTACAAAGGGACAGAGAGCCTCCGGGTACCTGGCGGCGGCAGTTAATGGAAGGTCCACGGTTCAACTCCCGCTACAGAGGGACTACAAAGGGACAGAGAGCCTCCGGGTACCTGCCGGCGGCAGTTAATCGAAGGTCCACCGTTCAACTCCCGCTACAGAGGGACTACAGAGGGACAGAGAGCCTCCGGGTACCTGGCGGCGGCAGTTAATGGAAGGTCCACAGTTCAACTCCCGCTACAGAGGGACTACAGAGGGACAGAGAACCTCCGGGTACCTGGCGGCGGTAGTTAATGGAAGGTCCACGGTTCAACTCCCGCTACAGAGGGACTACAAAGGGACAGAGAGCCTCCGGGTACCTGGCGGAGGTAGTTAATGGAAGGTCCACGGTTCAACTCCCGCTACAGAGGGACTACAAAGGGACAGATAGCCTCCGGGTACCTGGCGGCGGCAGTTAATGGAAGGTCCACCGTTCAACTCCCGCTACAGAGGGACTACAAAGGGACAGAGAGCCTCCGGGTACCTGGCGGCGGTAGTTAATCGAAGGTCCACGGTTCAACTCCCGCTACAGAGGGACTACAAAGGGACAGATAGCCTCCGGGTACCTGGCGGCGGCAGTTAATGGAAGGTCCACCGTTCAACTCCCGCTACAGAGGGACTACAAAGGGACAGAGAGCCTCCGGGTACCTGGCGGCGGTAGTTAATCGGAGGTCCACGGTTCAACTCCCGCTACAGAGGGACTACAAAGGGACAGATAGCCTCCGGGTACCTGGCGGCGGCAGTTAATCGAAGGTCCACCGTTCAACTCCCGCTACAGAGGGACTACAGAGGGACAGAGCCTCCGGGTACCTGGCGGCAGTAGTTAATCGAAGGTCCACGGTTCAACTCCCGCTACAGAGGTACTACAAAGGGACAGAGAGCCTCCGGGTACCTGGCGGCGGTAGTTAATGGAAGGTCCACGGTTCAACTCCCGCTACAGAGGGACTACAGAGGGACAGAGAGCCTCCGGGTACCTGGCGGCGGTAGTTAATCGAAGGTCCACGGTTCAACTCCCGCTACAGAGGGACTACAGAGGGACAGATAGCCTCCGGGTACCTGGCGGCGGTAGTTAATGGAAGGTCCACCGTTCAACTCCCGCTACAGAGGGACTACAAAGGGACAGATAGCCTCCGGGTACCTGGCGGCGGTAGTTAATCGAAGGTCCACGGTTCAACTCCCGCTACAGAGGGACTACAAAGGGACAGATAGCCTCCGGGTACCTGGCGGCGGCAGTAGTTAATCGAAGGTCCACGGTTCAACTCCCGCTACAGGGGGACTACAGAGGGACAGATAGCCTCCGGGTACCTGGCGGCGGTAGTTAATCGAAGGTCCACGGTTCAACTCCCGCTACAGAGGGACTACAGAGGGACAGATAGCCTCCGGGTACCTGGCGGCGGCAGTTAATCGAAGGTCCACGGTTCAACTCCCGCAACAGAGGGACTACAGAGGGACAGAGAGCCTCCGGGTACCTGGCGGCGGCAGTTAATCGAAGGTCCATCGTTCAACTCCCGCTACAGAGGGACTACAGAGGGGAGGGACTACAGAGGGACAGAGAGCCTCCGGGTACCTGGCGGCGGTAGTTAATCGAAGGTCCACCGTTCAACTCCCGCTACAGAGGGACTACAAAGGGACAGATAGCCTCCGGGTACCTGGCGGCGGCAGTTAATCGAAGGTCCACCGTTCAACTCCCGCTACAGAGGGACTACAGAGGGACAGAGAGCCTCCGGGTACCTGGCGGCGGCAGTTAATCGAAGGTCCACCGTTCAACTCCCGCTACAGAGGGACTACAGAGGGACAGATAGCCTCCGGGTACCTGGCGGCGGTAGTTAATCGAAGGTCCACCGTTCAACTCCTGCTACAGAGGGACTACAGAGGGGAGGGACTACAGAGGGACAGAGAGCCTCCGGGTACCTGGCGGCGGCAGTTAATCGAAGGTCCACCGTTCAACTCCCGCTACAGAGGGACTACAGAGGGACAGATAGCCTCCGGGTACCTGGCGGCGGCAGTTAATCGAAGGTCCACCGTTCAACTCCCGCTACAGAGGGACTACAAAGGGACAGATAGCCTCCGGGTACCTGGCGGCGGTAGTTAATCGAAGGTCCACGGTTCAACTCCCGCTACAGAGCGACTACAGAGGGGAGGGACTACAGAGGGACAGAGAGCCTCCGGGTACCTGGCGGCGGCAGTTAATCGAAGGTCCACCGTTCAACTCCCGCTACAGAGGGACTACAGAGGGACAGAGAGCCTCCGGGTACCTGGCGGCGGTAGTTAATCGAAGGTCCACGGTTCAACTCCCGCTACAGAGGGACTACAGAGGGACAGAGAGCCTCCGGGTACCTGGCGGCGGTAGTTAATCGAAGGTCCACGGTTCAACTCCCGCTACAGCAGAACTACAGAGGGACAGAGAGCCTCCGGGTACCTGGCGGCGGCAGTTAATCGAAGGTCCACCGTTCAACTCCCGCTACAGAGGGACTACAAAGGGACAGAGAGACTCCGGGTACCTGGCGGCGGCAGTTAATCGAAGGTCCATCATTCAACTCCCGCTACAGAGGGACTACAGAGGGACAGAGAGCCTCCGGGTACCTGGCGGCGGCAGTTAATCGAAGGTCCACCGTTCAACTCCCGCTACAGAGGGACTACAAAGGGACAGATAGCCTCCGGGTACCTGGCGGCGGCAGTTAATCGAAGGTCCACGGTTCAACTCCTGCTACAGAGGGACTACAGAGGGACAGAGAGCCTCCGGGTACCTGGCGGCGGTAGTTAATCGAAGGTCCACGGTTCAACTCCTGCTACAGAGGGACTACAGAGGGACAGATAGCCTCCGGGTACCTGGCGGCGGCAGTTAATCGAAGGTCCACGGTTCAACTCCTGCTACAGAGGGACTACAGAGGGGAGGGACTACAGAGGGACAGAGAGCCTCCGGGTACCTGGCGGCGGCAGTTAATCGAAGGTCCACCGTTCAACTCCCGCTACAGAGGGACTACAGAGGGACAGATAGCCTCCGGGTACCTGGCGGCGGCAGTTAATCGAAGGTCCACGGTTCAACTCCCGCTACAGAGGGACTACAGAGGGGAGGGACTACAGAGGGACAGAGAGCCTCCGGGTACCTGGCGGCGGCAGTTAATCGAAGGTCCACGGTTCAACTCCTGCTACAGAGGGACTACAGAGGGACAGATAGCATACGGGTACCTGGCGGCGGCAGTTAATCGAAGGTCCACGGTTCAACTCCTGCTACAGAGGGACTACAGAGGGACAGAGAGCCTCCGGGTACCTGGCGGCGGCAGTTAATCGAAGGTCCACGGTTCAACTCCCGCTACAGAGGGGAGGGACTACAGAGGGACAGAGAGCCTCCGGGTACCTGGCGGCGGCAGTTAATCGAAGGTCCACCGTTCAACTCCCGCTACAGAGGGACTACAGAGGGACAGATAGCCTCCGGGTACCTGGCGGCGGCAGTTAATCGAAGGTCCACGGTTCAACTCCCGCTACAGAGGGACTACAGAGGGGAGAGACTACAGAGGGACAGAGAGCCTCCGGGTACCTGGCGGCGGCAGTTAATCGAAGGTCCACGGTTCAACTCCCGCTACAGAGGGACTACAAAGGGACAGATAGCCTCCGGGTACCTGGCGGCGGCAGTTAATCGAAGGTCCACGGTTCAACTCCCGCTACAGAGGGACTACAGAGGGACAGAGAGCCTCCGGGTACCTGGCGGCGGTAGTTAATCGAAGGTCCACCGTTCAACTCCCGCTACAGAGGAACTACAGAGGGACAGAGAGCCTCCGGGTACCTGGCGGCGGTAGTTAATGGAAGGTCCACGGTTCAACTCCCGCTACAGAGGGACTACAGAGGGACAGAGAGCCTCCGGGTACCTGGCGGCGGTAGTTAATCGAAGGTCCACCGTTCAACTCCTGCTACAGAGGGACTACAGAGGGGAGGGACTACAGAGGGACAGAGAGCCTCCGGGTACCTGGCGGCGGTAGTTAATCGAATGTCCACCGTTCAACTCCCGCTACAGAGGGACTACAGAGGGACAGAGAGCCTCCGGGTACCTGGCGGCGGTAGTTAATCGAAGGTCCACCGTTCAACTCCCGCTACAGAGGGACTACAAAGGGACAGATAGCCTCCGGGTACCTGGCGGCGGTAGTTAATCGAAGGTCCACCGTTCAACTCCCGCTACAGAGGGACTACAGAGGGACAGAGAGCCTCCGGGTACCTGGCGGCGGTAGTTAATCGAAGGTCCACCGTTCAACTCCCGCTACAGAGGGACTACAGAGGGACAGAGAGCCTCCGGGTACCTGGCGGCGGTAGTTAATCGAATGTCCACCGTTCAACTCCCGCTACAGAGGGACTACAGAGGGACAGAGAGCCTCCGGGTACCTGGCGGCGGCAGTTAATCGAAGGTCCACGGTTCAACTCCCGCTACAGAGGGACTACAAAGGGACAGAGAGCCTCCGGGTACCTGGCGGCGGTAGTTAATCGAAGGTCCACCGTTCAACTCCCGCTACAGAGGGACTACAGAGGGACAGAGAGCCTCCGGGTACCTGGCGGCGGTAGTTAATCGAAGGTCCACGGTTCAACTCCCGCTACAGAGGGACTACAAAGGGACAGAGAGCCTCCGGGTACCTGGCGGCGGTAGTTAATCGAAGGTCCACCGTTCAACTCCCGCTACAGAGGGACTTCAACAGCCGGCCAGTTAGTGACCGAAACACTTAAATACAATGTAAAAGATGCAGAACGAACAACATATGGAAAGACACATTTTCGGAGCAGATACCATATGTAACGACAGATATCCCCAATATAAAATTATCCGTAAGCATGGTGGAGGAAGTCCCCACCACGGACCGTTCAGTTCTAGAACGTTGTTTAACTCGCTCCACCTATGATGGAAATTAAACAACTGCAAATGGGCATGCAAAGCAACGTCAACAGCTTTGCACTTTGAAATCCCAACACAAACGACATAGAGCGGCCGGCATCAGCGGCGCATCACTCACCAGTTGGCCGGCTCCCGAATGTCGCTGATCTTCTTCAGGTCATCCATACACTCCAGGTGGGGGAAGATTGTGCGCGCATGACGCAGAAAGTACGGGATCAGGTCATCGGTGTGGCCGGCGCCCTGCGACACGGGTCAGGTCAGGTTTGATCGGGTCAGGTCCGCGTGTGGCCACACACGAACATGCGCTGCGACACATACAATACATACACATACACCCGTCGCTACTAACCGACGAGTCCCCACGCCCGACGGCGGCTTTAATCAGAATCGGCTGGATTGGCAGCCACCGGCGATACCAAGTGTGTATGCTGAATGACCTAGTCCGTGTCACTGAATATGCGGTATGAATTGCCCGCGGAGTGTCGCTGAATATACGACTCACCCGGAATATGTCAGTACTGAGCAGAATGTGAAGATCGGGCGGCAGGACGTACCCGCAGTATGTCGCTGAAGATGATATGAAGATCGGGTGGCAAGTGGTTCGCCTCCACGCAGTAGCGCCGGAAACTGACGTACGCCTGGTGGAACAGGTACGCTGCCACGAAACACAGACACGTGAGCAACAGCAGATACAATATGGGCGTGGCGCCTGGTGGAACAGGTACGCTGCCACGAAACACAGACACGTGAGCAACAGCAGATACAATATGGGCGTGGCGCCTGGTGGAACAGGTACGCTGCCACGAAACACAGACACGTCAGCAACAGCAGATACAATATGGGCGTGGCGCCTGGTGGAACAGGTACGCTGCCACGAAACACAGACACGTGAGCAACAGCAGATACAATATGGGCGTGGCGCCTGGTGGAACAGGTACGCTGCCACGAAACACAGACACGTGAGCAACAGCAGATACAATATGGGCGTGGCGCCTGGTGGAACAGGTACGCTGCCACAAAACACAGACACGTGAGCAACAGCAGATACAATATGGGCGTGGCGCCTGGTGAAACAGGTACGCTGCCACGAAACACAGACACGTGAGCAACAGCAGATACAATATGGGCGTGGCGCCTGGTGGAACAGGTACGCTGCCACGAAACACAGACACGTCAGCAACAGCAGATACAATATGGGCGTGGCGCCTGGTGGAACAGGTACGCTGCCACGAAACACAGACACGTCAGCAACAGCAGATACAATATGGGCGTGGCGCCTGGTGGAACAGGTACGCTGCCACGAAACACAGACACGTGAGCAACAGCAAATACAATATGGGCGTGGCGCCTGGTGGAACAGGTACGCTGCCACGAAACACAGACACGTGAGCAACAGCAGATACAATATGGGCGTGGCGCCTGGTGGAACAGGTACGCTGCCACGAAACACAGACACGTGAGCAACAGCAGATACAATATGGGCGTGGCGCCTGGTGGAACAGGTACGCTGCCACGAAACACAGACACGTCAGCAACAGCAGATACAATATGGGCGTGGCGCCTGGTGGAACAGGTACGCTGCCACGAAACACAGACACGTGAGCAACAGCAGATACAATATGGGCGTGGCGCCTGGTGGAACAGGTACGTTGCCACGAAACACAGACACGTCAGCAACAGCAGATACAATATGGGCGTGGCGCCTGGTGGAACAGGTACGCTGCCACGAAACACAGACACGTGAGCAACAGCAGATACAATATGGGCGTGGCGCCTGGTGGAACAGGTACGCTGCCACGAAACACAGACACGTGAGCAACAGCAGATACAATATGGGCGTGGCGCCTGGTGGAACAGGTACGCTGCCACGAAACACAGACACGTCAGCAACAGCAGATACAATATGGGCGTGGCGCCTGGTGGAACAGGTACGCTGCCACGAAACACAGACACGTGAGCAACAGCAGATACAATATGGGCGTGGCGTCTGGTGGAACAGGTACGCTGCCACGAAACACAGACACGTGAGAGCAACAGCAGATACAATATGGGCGTGGCGCCTGGTGGAACAGGTACGCTGCCACGAAACACAGACACGTGAGCAACAGCAGATACAATATGGGCGAGAGAAACAAAAGATCGTCAGCATGCTGCGATGGCACGACAGAGGACAGAGAAACGGTAGATGGTCAGCAAACTACAGCCAATGAACAGAGAACAACATATCGTCACTCTGGTGTAAAACAGGTACGCTGCGACGAAATGCCACGGCACAAAGAAACGTCAGATCGTTAGAATGATGCGATAGCACAGCACGGGCGACAGAAACAGAAGATCGTCAGCAGAAAACACTCCCAGTCACCCCTCCCCGCTGCACTGCTCCTGCCCAGCCCGCTCGCTGGGTCGCCCAGCACGTCACTCCCAATCACCCCTCCCGCTGCACTGCTCCTGCCCCGCCCGCTCGCTGGGTCGCCCAGCACGCCACTCCCAATCACCCCTCCCGCTGCACTGCTCCTGCCCCGCCCGCTCACTGGGTCGCCCAGCACGTCACTCCCAATCACCCCTCCCGCTGCACCGCTCCTGCCCCGCCCGCTCGCTGGGTCGCCCAGCACGTCACTCCCAATCACCCCTCCCGCTGCACCGCTCCTGCCCCGCCCGCTCGCTGGGTCGCCGAGCACGCCACTCCCAATCACCCCTCCCGCTGCACTGCTCCTGCCCCGCCCGCTCGCTGGGTCGCCCAGCACGTCACTCCCAATCACCCCTCCCGCTGCACTGCTCCTGCCCCGCCCGCTCGCTGGGTCGCCCAGCACGTCACTCCCAATCACCCCTCCCGCTGCACTGCTCCTGCCCCGCCCGCTCGCTGGGTCGCCCAGCACGTCACTCCCAATCACCCCTCCCGCTGCACTGCGCCTGCCCCGCCCGCTCGCTGGGTCGCCGAGCACGCCACTCCCAATCACCCCTCCCGCTGCACTGCTCCTGCCCCGCCCGCTCGCTGGGTCGCCGAGCACGCCACTCCCAATCACCCCTCCCGCTGCACTGCTCCTGCCCCGCCCGCTCGCTGGGTCGCCGAGCACGCCACTCCCAATCACCCCTCCCGCTGCACTGCTCCTGCCCCGCCCGCTCGCTGGGTCGCCGAGCACGCCACTCCCAATCACCCCTCCCGCTGCACTGCTCCTGCCCCGCCCGCTCGCTGGGTCGCCCAGCACGTCACTCCCAATCACCCCTCCCGCTGCACTGCTCCTGCCCCGCCCGCTCGCTGGGTCGCCGAGCACGCCACTCCCAATCACCCCTCCCGCTGCACTGCTCCTGCCCCGCCCGCTCGCTGGGTCGCCGAGCACGTCACTCCCAATCACCCCTCCCGCTGCACTGCTCCTGCCCCGCCCGCTCGCTGGGTCGCCGAGCACGTCACTCACTGTCGAGCCCATTCTGGAGGCTGATTGTGCGTATCTTGGGCCGCTGGTAGAACTTGTTCAGTATCCGCAGCACTGCCGGCTTGACCAATTTGCCGGCCAGCTCGGCTCCCACGGCGTCAATGTCGTCTGACTGAGACGGCTGGATGGGGACCGGCACGAATAATCTGGAGATGTCGTCCGACTTGTGCCGCCGCTGGGAGACCGCCGCCGGTCCGGCTGCAGCTGCAGGACGCAGCGGCGGCGCGGCCAGGCGCAGCGCCGCCAGCCGCAGCGAGACGCGCACACACCGCATACTGGTGAAACGGAGCACCGCACAGCGCTGCAGCTGGTTATGGCAGCTGAAGAGCTGTGGAGAGGCCGGGACACAGAGTCACACAGGTGGAATATTTGTTTGTGGGGCCATGGAAAGGAATTATCTGACTTCAATGGAAAGTGAAATTTTCAACAAGCCTTTGGCTTTAATACACTTTTCAAACATGACCCCACCACATAGTGTAGCAATACAATGTGGAAAATGTTGTTAATACCCTTAACTATTTCTGTAAAGTAAAATATGAAAGTCCTTTGAGTACAGAGTTTTCTGCTGTGGATGAGTCATGAAGTTGAATGATGATTGGCATACTTGTCAGTTTTGGTTACAGGGCATACAGGTATGCATGCAAATCAACATGACAAAATAGGGTTTTATCACATAGATCTAGTCCTAACCAGGATAGCTCCACAATTCATCATTTAACTGTTGACAGGTGGATTGGAAGTTCAAAATTTAAACAATTAACTGCTGCTAAAACAAATGTTTATTTATATATTCTCAGAAACATTCTACAATACATTTTAAAAGGATACAAATATAACTTTTGGAATATCAACTGGACACAACAGGTTACTTTAAAGTTTAATGAACCTTTCTTGTAAGTGGTGCCCTTCAAAATGTTCACAAACATAACATTAAACCATAGCACTAAAACATAACATGAATAAAAATATGCTCGCATATACAGACTTAGCAATGGTGTGTATTCTCAGCAACTAAAATATATTTTTATGGACAAGTAATAGATCTCAATAGATTAAAATGATTGCAATACTATGAGATTAATTCAACTGTTTGCAAGGATTCACTCTTTATATGCATGCTGTTCTTTAAAAGATTAGGTATTATGCAGGATCATGCATACTTTCAAATAAAGAAATGGTGATTTTTTTCACGTCAAAAGGTGGTAGGTAACTATAATACTTAAGAATGGTTAAAGAACAACACAAATGTACCTACAAAGGCAGCTATAGTGGTAACTAACAAGATAGGTAAGTGCATCAAATGCAACCATGCAATATGCATACATTTTGTAGAGAGATGAGAGATGTAGATAATTAATCAAAAATAAACAATATACTTTGACATAAAACAGTGCAATATTAAAGGGTGTCATCTTTGGTCAGACAATAACTGTGCAGCAGTGAAATAACTCCAGCAGGCAGGGTAAACAACTGTAATGGCAGACATCAGAACACAGGACTTGTCATGCTATTTGACATGTAGGCAATACTGATGCACTAAAAAACGCCTCTATTGGTGATATAGATGTATCCAGTTAGGTCACATCGAGGTAGCTGCCGCTGCGCTGCTGACCTTTGGTCTCAAATACAAGTCCTGTGCTCCGCCAGGAACGGAGGTTTAGTGAGAGCATGATAGGTTTTAGTGGTTGACCAGATACATATGTCATATGAAAGCCTTAGTATTTGACGCATTTCTGCACCCACGTTATTTACATTTATTTGTAATTGTAATGGCAGTCATTGCGAGTGGTCGGCTGAGGCCATTGAAGGGTGATACAAATCATTAGTCAGGTAAGTACTGAGAATGTCCCTGTTTTGAGTGCAGTTCTGATGAAATCAGATGTGTAGAATTAGTACACAATATTCTATTTGCCTATATAAAGGTGTGCAAAAGTGGATTATCGCCTATAAATCAAAGTATTTTAAGCAGCACTCCATGGGCTCACTCACCACTTATTATATCTACAATATCAAAAAACAACTGCTTCAATAATATGACCTTCGAAAAACACTTGCGTATAGCTATCTCAACCTAATACCTATCTACAATCGCTGGGTACTCAAGAATCCTCACACGTGCTGTTCCCGGTCCTAATGAGTGAAGTGCAATGCCCATTGGGCTTTAGCATTCATGTGTGATTAACTAAGTAAGAGTGTGCATTTTGTAGGGCAAAATTTAAGTAACTTAAATATAGTAACTAGGTTAAGTTTAAGTTAAGTTCGACTTCGGAAATAAGGTCGTGAACTAAATAAACGACTGTTTAGTGTGGCTTCCCGATAGCGTGTATTGTAAATGTGTACTTTTGACTGAAAACAACTATTTTGTCTTATATGCGTCAGTCTACAAAAGAATCTGGTAACTTTGAGAGGCGTGAAAATAAGCTACCAATTCATTCAGTTTCCCTGTGCTTTACATATAGCGGAAGTAAGCAGGGATTCAGCAGGGATTCAGCCGGAGTTCAGGAGGGATCGACGGCCCATCAGATGGGGCTGAATTTCACAGATCATGTAGGGAAAGTCGCTCCTTTCCAAAAAAAAACATGTGAAAACACTGGTCATCCATAGAACGGCCATAAATGCCAAAAAAAACTGTATGCTAATCGTCGAACATATATAAACAGAGTCGTCAGCACTAATCAGTATCAGTATCAGTATATTCAAAACCATCCACGATGTGGCTTTTCTGGTTTCACGTCGGTTACAAGCCTATTACACCTATACCTACGATGCAGTGCAGTCACACACTTCCACACGCGCAGCAGTAATTTATGTTATAGAAGACCTAAACGCTAATAAAGACAGTAGTACCTGTAAGCAACAAGTTGCAAAGGTAAGACGGATACAAATTGTGACTACATCTACAATGATACTACTGATAGTACAATGATACTACGCCATCTACAATGATACTGCTGATACTACAATGATACTGCTGATACTACAATGGTACTACTGAGTCAGCTAAGTCGGTAATGCGGACCTAAGAGCGCCCACGGTCTGCACGGCACGGGTGGACGATGGCAGGCTATTCCAGGCCGCAGAGGCACGATATGAGAAAGCCTTCTGGGTTGCGGCTAGCCTGCACTTAGGTAGGTGGAGTCTGCCCTGATCTGTGGCGCGAGTACGGCGGTCCGACACGGCAGAGCGGGGCACAAACAGAGCGCGCAGCTCGGCCGGCATGCCCTCCACGCGCAGTATCTTATACACTTTGATGGCGTCGCGGTGCGACACCAGGGTCTCGATCCTCGACCATCCTAGAGAATTTAGAGCCGGGGTGATATGCTGATGCTTTTTGGATCCTGTGACAATTCTGGCCGCAAAGTTGATGAGCTTTTGGATTTTGTGAAGCTGGCCCTTGGCCGCCCCACCCCACACGCAGAGACAGTAGGTGATGTGAGGAAACACGTAGGCCTGAATCACAATTTTGAGCACTTCTTTGGTGAAATAATGCCCAATCCGGTACAAGGAGATGAGAATTCCGTTACATTTTTGAACGATATGCGAGACATGAGCGTCCCATGACAGGCAGGGGTCCAAGACGACACCGAGAACTTTGGTACTGGTAGAGGCAGCCACTTCAGACCCATTGATGCTGAAGTGAAAGTCAGCGAATTTATTTAAATTTTGCTTTGATCCAAACAGGATGAAGTCGGTTTTCTTTTCGTTCATTTTCAAAGAGTTGGCACAGAACCAGGACTGAAGCTCACAGATAGTGAGCTCCAGACGTAATTTGAGATCGGTAAGACCCGGCCTGTCAGGGATCGCGCAGTCAAGATGCATGGTGTCGTCAGCGTAGGAGATGAGGTTGCCATGCGTCAGATGGCCAGAGAGATCGTTTGTGAACAGAATGAACAGGATCGGACCGATGATCGAGCCCTGAGGCACACCGCACGCCATCGGCAGGTACACGCGTCCGCCCCGAACCACCTGCCGCCGGTCGCTCAGGTAGCTCCTGAACCAGGCCACGTCCAGCACACCATACCACGAGAGCTTAGTGAGGAGGACGTCGTGGTCGACGCTGTCGAACGCCTTCGACAAATCTGCCGTCGTTAACGACGATATGCGGCCGTTGTCGGTGTTGTTGACCAGGCGTTCGACAGCGGCGAGCACGGCGTCCTCCGTACAGTGGCGAGATATGTAGGCAAACTGCGATGGGCTCAGCAGACAGTTTGATGTCAGGTAATGCGTGAGTTGGCTGCACACAACCTTCTCTAGAATCTTTGAGAGCACACTCAACAGTGATATCGGCCTGTTGTAAAACTGATCATGATGCATACTATTCGAAAGCGTTAAATTTTCATGGGGGCCAAAAAAATAGGAGCGGCCCTAGCTGGGCCCCTCGGATGTATTCTGATGATTGAATTAGCTTTCGAAAATTGAGCGCTTTCGAATGGTATGCAACACAACTGGGTTCCTAGCGTTGTATACGTGCGTCAATTAAAAACAAAAAAAAATAGTCCGAATGTTTTGTATGGATGGATTTCCGAGGTCAGGACCCACGCTAAGCAGAGCTTGTTGCGCAGGTCCTGACTTCACCACCCGATCGCGCAATTCCTGTTGGCCGGCAGAATTTAGAGACGAAAGTTGTACGTGTCCGACATACCTGGACACGGTCCGCCCCTCTCACTGACGTCACCTGACCTTGAGTGCGACCGCTGCCACCGGTCGCAGGCCATCCCAGTCAGGAGCAAATAGCGAGCGCCGAAGCGACTCGAACCCGGGCTGCCACTACAAGGATAGGTCAGAAATCCAGCGCTCTCCCACTGAGCTACAGGGGCGGAAGTTAGCGTATTAGTATTCGTATTCGTTTTCAGCGTCGAGTTCCGATTTCCCCCAAACTTAGCAAATGGGTAGATCTTGTCGAGTTATGCACGAATATGCTATTGGTTTTTCGATAGCGGACCTAGTTTGACCTCTAAAGGGTCATCAAAGTTTACGAAAAGGTGTACTCTCTAAAATCTTTATTTAGCAACCGATTCAAGAAAAACAAACACCAAAGTGTGTCTTGCCGTCCCGACAAACAGCACCTCCGATAAATTTTGTTTCAAGGTCATAGGTCAACGTCAAGGTCACTTTAGGTCACTTTGAAAAACGGTGTACCCTCTAAAATCTTAATTTATCAATAGATTTGAGAAAAACAAACACCAAAGTGTGTCTCACAATCCCGACAAACCGCACCTACGAGGAATTTGGTTTCAAGGTCATAGGTCAAAGTCAAGGTCACTTTAGGTCACTTAGAAAAAGGTGTACCATCTAAAATCTGTATTTATCAACCGCTTCGAGAAAAACAAACACCAAAGTGTGTCTCACCGTCCCGACAAACCGCACCTCCGAGGAATTTCGTTTCAAGGTCATAGCTCAACGTCAAGGTCACTAGGTCACTTAGAAAAACGGTGTACCCTATACAATCTTTATTTATCAACCGATTCGAGAAAAACAAACCACAAAGTGTGTCTCGCCATCTCGACAAACTCACCTTTGAGGAATTTGGTTTCAAGGTCATAGGTCAACGTTAAGGCACTTTAGGTCACTTTGAAAAACGGTGTACCCTCTACAATCTTTATTTATCAACAGATTTGAGAAAAACAAACACCAAAGTGGTCTTGCCGTCCCAACAAACCACACCTTCAAAGAATTTGGTTTCAAGGTCATAAGTCAACGTCAAGGTCCCTTTAGGTCACTTTGAAAAACGGTGTACCCTCTAAAATCTGCTTTTATCAACAGATTTGAGAAAACCAAACACCAAAGTGTGTCTCACCATCCCGAAAAACAGCACCTCGGAGGAATTTGGTTTCCAAGTCATAGGTCAACGTCAAGGTCAGTTTAGGTTACTTAGAAAAACGGTGTACCTTCTAAAATCTTTATTTATCAACAGATTCGAGAAAAACAAACACCAAAGTATGTCTCACCTTCCCGACAAACCGCACTTCCGAGGAATTTCGTTTCAGGGTCATAGCTCAACGTCGTCACTAGGTCACTTAGAAAAACGGTGTACCCTCTAAAATCTGTATTTATCAACATATTTGAGAAAAACAAACAACAAAGTTTTCTCTCTTCTTTTTCGAAGTGACCTAAAGTGACCTTGACGTTGACCTATGACCTTGAAACCAAATTCCTGGGAGGTGCGGTTTGTCGGGACGGCGAGACACACTTTGGTGTTTGTTTCTCTCAAATCTGTTGATAAATAAAGATTTTAGAGGGTACACCATTTTGCAACTTTTTTCTTTAATATATGCTTTTAGGTTTATAATATACTCATAGACACGAACATTTGTTATACGTTTGAACACAATCGATAGGTAAACCACGAATACGTATTTGGACGGCTCGTTAAATGGATATTAGCGCCTTTCCAGGTGACCTGAGGTCAAACAGTGACCCGGAGGGGTCAAGTCTGGAGTTGTGCACCTTCAGTTAGTTAAAGGGAAGGCGATGGTGGTAGAATGGGTTCTCTAAGTGATTTTGGGGAAAACTTATGCGGTACCACGCCATTCTGCCGTGTTCCATAACGTTAACTTATGCCATGACCTGAGGTCAAAAAATGACCTGAAGGGGTTAGGTCAATCTTTGTGCACGATCTATAGGCTGGTGGGAATATTTAGCCGTTGGAAAAAAACTTCGATAAGTACTTAAGGAAAAAGTTACGAGGTACCCGAGATTTGACCTCGCAGGCATTCTATGACCTCCCGAGGTCAAGCGATTGATCTCAGCGAAAAATGATTTTAGGTTTCGAATATACTCATAGACACCAACATTTTTGCATAATTTTGAACACAATCGATCGGTAAACAACGAATACATATTTGGACGGCTCGTTAAATGGATATTAGTGCCTTTCCAGATGACCTGAGGTCAAACGGTGGCCCGGTGAGGTCAAGTCTTGAATTTTGTACCTTCGGTGGGTTAAAGGGAAGGCGATGGTGGTGTAATGGGTTCTCTAAGTGATTTTGGGAAAAACTTATGAGGTACCGCGCCATTCTGCCGTGTGCCATAGCGTTACATTATGTCATGACCTGAGGTCAAACAATTACCCGAAGGGGTTAGGTTGCTCTTTGTGCACCATCTATCGTCTTTTGTGAATATTAAGGTATTCGGCTGATTTCCCTAAGCCGTTTAGGAAAACAGTTCTGCGGTACCCGAGACTTGACCTCGCAGGGACTCTATGACTTCCCGAGGTCAAGCGATTTACCTCAGCGAGAAATGCTTTTAGGTTTCGAATATACTCATAGACAATAACATTTGATATAGGTTGAAACACAATCGATCGGTAAACAACGAATACGTGTTGGACGGCTCGTTAAATGGATATTATCGCCTTTACAGGTGACCTGAGGTCAAACGGTGACCCGGTGGGATGAAGTCTGGAATTGTGCACCTTTGGTAGGTTAAAAAGAAGGTGATGGTGGTGGAATGAGTTCTGTAAGATATTTTGAGAAAACTTATGCGGCACCGCGCCATTTTGCCGTGTGCCATAACCATAAAAGTTAAATTATGCCATGACCTGATGTCAAACAATGGCCTGAAGGGGTTAGGTCGCTCTTTGTGCACCATCTATAGGCTGGTAGGAATATTTACCCGTTGAAAAACCTTCGGTAAGTACTTTAGGCAAAATGTTATGCGGTACCCGAGACTTGACCTCGCAGGCACTCTCGACCTTCCGAGGTCAAGCGATTGACCACAGTGATACATGTTATAAGGTTTCGAATATACTCATAGACAACAACATTTGGTATAAGTTTGAACACAATCGATCGGTAAACAACGAATACGTACTTGGACGGCTCGTTAAATATATATTAGGACCTTTGCAGGTGACCTGAGATCAAACAGTGATCCGGAGGGGTCAATTCTTGAATTGTGCACCTTTGGTGGGTTAACCCGCCCTACGGGGGAGAGTCCTAAAACGACCCCCCCCCCCCCCTGAGGGTTTTCTTGTATAACTTTTTACACATGCAGGGCATCTTGTTGAAATTTGAAGTATCTGAGTTTACAACAATTATACGTATGCGGTAAAAATTTCATTGACATTGGTTGATACATTTTGGAAATAATGATGTTTTGATGACGTCATGTTGGTGAAAAAACGATAAATGTTTGAAAAATCGTAGAAAACAGAGTTTTGAAGTAAATTGCAAACGCAATTCAGCAAAGATATAAAATGTCATTTTCTTAAAAAGGCAACCTCGGATTTCCGAATTTTTGGGTTTTTGACCCCTACAATGAACAAAAACTGATTTTGGGGGAAAAATCACCACAGAATCAGAACTTTCAAAGATGTGAAAAAGCGGAATATATGTGAGAGAACTGAGTATGGATATTACTGAAACCAAATTTCAAAGCAATATCAATATTTTTGACTGAGTGATGGCTCCCTAAGTGTAAGAAACTCATGACGTCATTTTTGTTAATAACTTTTTTGGACTTCTTTTGACCAGATACGAATAGATAATTACATTTTCTGTATTTCTGAGACAAAACTGGTCTAGGAACATGCCTTTTTATTTACATTTATCAATTTATAATTTTGAGGTTTTCTGACAGAACAAAATCGCTGTTCTGGACGTGATCAATCGAGGTAATTCACTTGACCCGGAAGGTCACTCCTTGACCCCAAACCTAAAAATTGCATACTGTTAGATTTCAAACATGACGGGCAACATGTTGGTTCTTACCGCGTTGCCCTAACTTGCTTGGTTTGTAAGTTAACTTTTTAGGACCCCCCTCGTAGGGCGAAGGTGAAAAAAAAACTCCCGTAGGGCGAGGATTAAAGAGAAGGCGATGGTGGTAGAACTGAATGGGTTCTCTAAGTGATTTTGGGGAAAATGTATGCGGTACCGCGCCATTCTGCCGTGTGCCATAACGTTAACGTATGCCATGACCTGAGGTCAAACAATGACCTGAAGGGGTTAGGTCGCTCTTTGTGCACCATCTATAGGCTGGTGAGAATATTTATTCGTTGACAAAACTTCGGTAAGTACTTTAGGAAAAAAAGTTATACGGTACCCGATATTTGACCTCGCAGGCACTCTATGACCCCCCCCCCCCCCCCGAGGACAAATATTGGTGGCAAACAACAATGGTTGTACATTTGATTGTTACACTGATAAACAAATTCATATATTTAATACAAAATATGGAAGAAAGGCTTTCACTGTGCATTAATTGCGATGTCACCACTGATGCAACTTATAAGTTCCAAGTCCAGGGGCGTCAACGCCTAACAGACCATTCAGACTAGTCGCACAACTTTTTTTTGGACGTCCCAATGTGCCGCCACCGTCTAGGTGCCGCCCTCGACGAGGCGCCGTCACATACCAAGTGCCGCCACTGACCGGACGCCACCCAAGTCAGATGCCGCCCCTTCAGAAAGATGCCGCCCTTCAGTCAGGTGTTTCCCCTAAAAAAATATGCCGCCCCCTCAACCGGGTGCTGCCCCTTCAGCCAGGTGCCGCCCCTTCAGCAGGTGCCACCCCTCAGAAGATGCTGCTCTTCAGCCAGGTGCCGCCCCTTCAGCAGGTGCCACCCCTCAGAAGATGCCGCCCCTTCAGCCAGGTGCCGCCTCTTCATCCAGGTGCCGCTCCCTCAAAAAGATCCCGCCCCCTCAACCGGATGCCGCCCCTTCAGCCAGGTGCCGCCCCCTCAGAAAAATGCCGCCCTTCAGTCAGGTGTTGCCCCACAAAAAGATGCCGCCCCCTCAACCTGGTGCCGCCCCTTCAGCCAGGTGCCACCCCTTCAGCCAGGTGCCACCCCTTCAGCCAGGTGCCACCCCTTCAGCCAGGTGTCGCCCCTTCAGCAGGTGCCGCCCCTCAGAAGAAGAAGGGGCGGCACTTCAGCAGGTGCCGCCCCTTCAGCCGGATGACGCAACTTCAGAAAGGTGCCGCCCTTTCAGAAAAGTGCCGCTCCTTCAGAAATGTGCTGCCCCTTCAGAAAGGTGCCGCCCCTTCAGCTAGGAGCCTCCCCTTCTGCAAGGTGCCGCCCTTTCAGCCAGATGCCGCCCCTCAGCCAGGTGCCACCCCTCAGATAGATGCCGCCCCTTCAGCCTAGTGTGGCGCCTTCAGCCAGGTGCCGCCCCTCAGCGAAGTGCCGCAACGAATATCTGCCGTCCCTAAATCCTGATAAGGTGATGCCGTATCATGGCGGCCATGGCCCATCGATGTCTTTTTCGGGCAGACTCAGGCTTCAGTAGTTCTTAAACAACTCGACGTAGACTTGAAAATGAATCAAGAAGCTAATAGCTGTTTCCTTTTAACTGCAATCAGTTATCAATAACATGTTAGTAATTACGGGGAGTTAACTTCAAAACAACTGACGGCAGCGCTGCCATTTTTTTGGGAAGCACAGGTTTTAATCAGATTGCGGCAAACAAAACGCAACGCTTCCTTGTAGTTGTTTCGTGATGCTATTGTTATGCTTATGGTAGTCCCACTTCCGAAGGGGAGCAGAATCTGCCCCCCCCCCCCCCCCTCTCCCGGATTTTCTCAATAACTTCAAAACGACGCTAGATATCGACACGAAACTTTCAGCACCTTATCTGGGATCAATTTGACGTCTTTCTGGCAAATTTCGACAAAATGGGATATTTTTTTTTGTGTGGAGAAAATGATGTTTAAGTGACGTCATGTCACGCCATTTTTTCTCTCAAAAATCGACGAATGTTTGATCGATCATAAAACATCGAGTATAGAAGCAAATAGCAAACAAAAACCGGCAAAAAAGTGAATGACATTCTCTACAAAATGGTTATCTCGGATTGTTCAAACTTTTGGTTTTTGACCCCCAAAATTGCAAACAAATGTGTTGTTTTGTGGAAAATGGCTCTAAAATCAATTATGTGAAACTTAAAAAAGGAATATATGTAAGAGAACCACCTGTGAGTAGTCGCCATACAAAATTTCAAATCAATATCTCTATATTTAACCCTCAAATGGCTGTAATAAGTGTATAATCTGATGTCATTTTTAATTGCGTTTTTTGTGCATTTTTAGACATCGTACGCAAAACAAAATGCATTATTGGTATCCTGGGACCAAACTGGACCAGAAACATGTGTCTTTTATTGCAAATTTTGGATTTCAAAATTTGACCTTTTTGACCTGGCATTGAACTGACCTTGAGGTCAAATGTCAAAATTACCGTTACCATTGAATTCTACGTCTGAAATTACCCATAACACATGTGTCAAACGGTTTTCATATGACTTTTGCATGTGGTGACCTTTCGTGACCTGACATTGACCTTGACCTGTACTTAGTATGAGACTTATACTCCAGCAGTACCTTACCCTCTTAATTGAAAGTGTTTTGGTTGTGTTTGGGTGCGCTGCTGTTGCTAGTCTGGTCTCTGCAAGCAATCATTCAAAAACACGTGAATTTTATATTTGACCTGACATTGACCTTAACCTCTTAAAAAGTGTGCTTTAGAATCGTCTCGTTCAGAGCTTTCTATCGCCGCCTCGCGCGTCTCGTTTAGGCCATTGGTTCGGAAGTTAGGCAGGGGGGGGGGGAGAATCTGCCCTCCCTCCAGCAGGGCGCGTTCGGCTGAATATCCCAGCGGGGCGAGGGTTAAAAGAGCCCCATTTCAGATAACGAATAAGTGCCTTTGGGTTCCTTCCCAGACGTCCTGCCGATCCCGTTCCTGGCTCCTCGTCCGTGCCCACCCCCAGAGTCGGAGTCATCCACTGTGGCCGGTGACAAGAACGATGGCACGCTGCCGGCTCCCGACGACATGGAGCTCGGCGAAGAAGACATCACAGACGGAGAAGACGAGGATGCTGACAACCCACCCGTTACAGAGGCCCTCAAGTCAGCGAGCTCTCGAGAAACGAAGACCACGTGACCGGAGCTGCCGGTAAACGACAACGGAAATCGCACGGCGTCAGGTAGCAAGATGCAACCCCTGCCAGCAACTCCGTGGCAGCCGGATCCGCCGACAATGCCAGGTCACACGGTGGTGAGCAAAGGCGTACAAAAGCGTCTGAGGTTCAACGCGAAATGGTTCCGGCAGTACCCGTGGCTCCACTATGACGTGAACGTCAATTGAGTTATATGCATTCACTGTGCTCGGTTGGGTCGCAGACCAGCGGCTGAAAACTTTTATCGTACCGTGGCGCCAACATTCCTCTATGCCGGCTTCAGGAATTGGAGGGATGCTGTAAGATACTTCAAGCATCATGCGCGCAGCTCCTGCCATCAGGTGGCTGTTCTTGAATAAGTCTCAACCTGCAACATCGCTCGAGAAATGTCCGTCGCCAACCAGCTCGGACAGAAGAAAGCTCGCTCGTGCTTGCAAATCATCGCAACGACACTGAAGTTCCTCGCCAGACAGGGACTGAGCATTCGCGGCAGCGAGTCAGACGCGAACTCAAACATGCAGCAGGCTCTGAAGATGAGGGCGATGGACGTCCCAGAGCTGGAGAAGTGTATGGAGGGTCGCTTCAAATGGACATACCCTGTCATACAAAATGAGCTGATAAGGCTTCTGGCAAGATAAGTGTCACTGAAGATCGCAGAAGCTGTAGCCGGACGCCCGTTTGCAATCATCTGTGACGGCACCACTGACGTGTCTGGGAAGGAGCAATAGTCACTCTGCGTCCGCTTCGTGGACAAGGCAGGGGAAGTGTGTCATGTGTGAACAATTCCTCTGCGTCATCGAGCCGCCAGACACGACCGGTAAGACTCTGGCCACGATGATCGAAGGTGCGCTCAGGGGCTATGGGCTTCAGATCAGTGACGCGCGAGGCCAAGGCTACGATGGCGCCGAAAACATGGCAGGGAGGCACAACGGAGCACAGGCGCTGATAAAAAAAGGCTCAGCCACTGGCTCCGTATGTGCACTGTTTTGCGCACTGCGTAAATCTGGCGACAGAGGCCATGTGCAAGGAGTCTGTAATCGTGCGGAACGCTCTGGGCGTGTGTAATAAAGTCGGTGTCCTCTTCAGTCAGAGCCGCCACTTTCGAAGGAAGTTCTCAGCACTCGCCACAGCCGAAGGACAGAGGAAGCTGAGGCCGCTATGTCCCACCCGGTGGACTGTGCGGGGCAGCTCGCTATCGGCGCTGCTCACCTAGCTGGGAGCTGTGATCGAGACTCTGGAGAAGGACGGGATGACGCAGACTGCTGCCATGGCATCAGCGCTACGTTCCGAGACGACTGTTTATGGTCTGGTCGCCGCACTCAGGATTTTGAACCTGATGGAGGTGTGTAACCGGTTCTGCCAGAAAAGGGATGCGACCGTCTCGCAGGCGCTCACGGCCATCAGAGCCGTGGTGAAAGATCTCGAAGCTGATCGAGAGGATGGGTGGAAGAAAGTGGAGACGAGGACAGACGAGGTGATCAGTAAGCACGAGCTTCATCCCGTCCAGCTGACAAGGAGCAAAGTGTCCAGGAGGCTGGACGCTGGTCCCGCAGGGTACAGGCCTACATCGGTCACTGGATACCTGCGGGTCGAGTTCCGGAAAAGCATCGACGCGGCACTGCAGCGCATGAGGGAGCTCTTCCTGGAAAGTGCAGACATCGCCACGTACGAGGAACAGGAGAGGATGGTCCTGGACGGGATAGTCCCCCGAGACGTTCACGAAGGATCCGAAGCTGGACTACCAACATCTGTCATGCGAACTAACCTCCTTTCGCAAGCAGAACACATATGGCACCCTGGACGAGGCAGCGGCTGTGCTGAACGGATGCCTTGCAAAGAAGAACCTGTATGCCGAAACAGCTAAGCTGTTGGACATATTACGGTGCGTCCCCGTGTCATCGGCTGAGGCTGAACGGAGCTTCAGCAAACTTCGCAGATTGAAGACGTGGCTGCGGAACAGCATGGGTGAGAGGCGTCTCTCAGATCTCCTTTTCTGCCACATCCATCAGTCGCTGCTGGACCAGGTCGACGTGGAGAGGGTGGTGAAGGCGTTTGTGGCAGAGGACGATACTCGGAGGAGTGTTCGGCGATGGCTAAAAACACTAGGGTGAAATGTTCCGAAGAGCGCTAGTCCTGGAATGGTTTTACTCAAGGATCAGCGTTCGTTTATGTATTCGGAGAGGATTCACTCACATGCCAGACGGCGATAGTTCGGCGTGACAGTGATGTATAAGTGACAATATAAGATTGACATCATCATCATCATCATCACCAAGTTTATTAAACATAAAAAAAAAAATAGGAATGTAACTCAGAAAGGTGCAAAAGCAAAAAGGCTTAAATCAAGGCACCCTGTCTGAAAAGAAGGATAAATGGTTAACTGCGACCGCCTATGCGACCGCCTGCGCGAAGGATAAATGGTTAACTGCGACATGCATTTTAAGTACGAATCTCTAGGAAAAACTGTACCGAGATGCAATTTAACAGGCAAATAATTATAAGTATGTGAATAAGTAACATTCTGCTCATGTTATATCTTCTGAGGATTCTGAGGATTCTGAGGATATTCTGAGGATGACTCAAGTGTAAATATATTAATGTATTTTTTGTATACCGATTTCAAGTTTAATTAAGATATAACATGAGCAGAAGGTTACTTAATCACATACTTATATTTATCATGCTCAAATATGCCATAGCTCACCTACAACAACTAGGCAAATAATTAGTTATAAATAGATACAACGGCGAACCGCTGCTCTAAAAACCGTAATAATGTTTGCAGAACAGCCCGTCACAGACCACTCATGAGCCCAGTTGGCAGAGCGCTCAGCTGAAAACCTCAGAAATGTATCTGGCAACTGACATGGTGTAGTTGACTCCTTTCAGCGCTTGATTTAACATATTGCCAGGATGACCTTCATTCAGCGGCAGCGACCGCGACGACAATGCACCTAATTTAAAGGAAATAGTTCACCTTCGGAAATTTTTCAGAACACGATTTTATTATATTTTTTAATACAGTTTCTTTTTTTCTTTTCAAAAATGGTCCTACATCGCGCCAATTCAGGACAGAAGGTGGTAAATTATTAATGTTATGGTGTGCGTTATTGGTCTGCGCATGCGCCCTGGTAGTGCTGGCACTCTCAGACGGTACGGTATATCATATATGCGCCGCATTCCTTCGCCAAAAAGTCAAATATCTTCGGCTGGAGAGTCTTTTCAGCCAAGAAAAGTTGCAGATAAGGATTTCTCAACACGGGCTACAAAACTGCTATTTCAGTTCAAAACCCCATGTTGAAGGTGAACTATTTCCTTTAATGGACGAATGCCCCAAAAGATCTTATACCTACTTTGGAGTGGGAGCTGGACGGGCTAGTTAAACCTACGGCCACGAAAACCCTACGTACCGAAATAAAAAAATTAAATAAAAAAAATATAGAAATTTCGCTTGACAAAAAGTTGGAAAGAAGCCAATTTGAACGTGTATGCACCCCTTGCCAGGTGCCGCCCCCATGATAGGTGCCGCCCCTCCCCCCCGAGCAAAAAGTCGCACCAGCTTTTTTTCGCGTGTCGACGCCCCTGGTTCCAACAGTATACCGTTTGAAACACTGCTAAAAAACATACTAACCTTCGATTGAGCAGAAGATCGTATTGTCGACACTCGCTTATGACATCCTGCTGGAGAAGCGCATACCGCCATGCTCTCCAGAAAAAGAAGGAGGAAAATACACAAACTTTCATATAAAATACGGCAGGACCAACGACTTGCTAAGTGCGGTGGCATATGGTCTAATTGTATTCCCTGCTCAGTGCCACTCCTTCAGCTCCTCTTGTTCCTTCTGCGCCGCCTGCACCATCGCTCCTTCCCATCACCATCTTGTGTGGCCTTGATCGTATGATAAATATAAATAATGACGGTAAACTGAAATACTGCCGTTCACCCGAGCCGCAGGCCTCGCCACCGAAGACGACGGCCGGCCGCGGCGAGACGACATGGTCGATCGCCTGCTGGGGCCGGACGGCCCGATCGCCCTTATGACGGCTCGCCACGCATGGTTGACTTCGGGGCGATTTTGTGCAACCCCAATTATTTATATCATAAACAAATGGCAGCATTTAACTCAGAAAGCTTCAGCGAACCACATGAGACTTAACCCTTTAGCATTTTCCATTGTAACTATTTTTAGAGCCGCCCGCAAACAGTGGCTTAATGCATTGCCGCCAATGGCGGTGATCGCCGCTTGGGTCACATTGTACATCAGCGCCATCTACATCCTTGTCAACTGACATGACATGACACAACTGACAGTCGCATTGAACCATTGCTTCATTTCTCCAGATTCACCCTAGTTGCTGAGATATTTCAAAGATCCCAGGAACTTGCATGGGAGCACAAAGTTATCAGGTAGACCCTAGAGACTTCCGCTACTAAAAGCACTGCAACTATCGACTACACTGCTATCATATTCTTAGCACCGGCGTATAGTAATTCGACAAAACAGCTCGTGCGCGCTGATAGCAGCTGCTGAACAGAACCTGGGCGGTCATCATGCTTTTCGACGGTTTGTTTACATTGTATGCGATGTTCGGGCTCGCACTAAAAGCTTAAGTTTTCGCAGCAGTTGGCCGCCAGGAACCGCTAGTGAGCCAGGGTTAACACCACGGCTCACTAGCGGTTCCTGGCGGCTAACTACTGCGAAAACTCCAGCTCTTAGTACGAACTCGTTCGTTCACTCGTTCGTTTTGATAGTTTTGTTATCGTGGTTTTAGTTTAGTAATTGGTATCGTCCTTCCAGACCTGACAACTCCAGACTTGCTGATGCGTTGACAAATCTTCAAACGAACAATAACGGTCATTTGTGGAAATGCCGAATCAGTGCTGCGTCCGGGGGTGTAGATACAAGAAGCGCAAAAAGCGTGCACATGACGAAGCAGCACCTCCTCGTTCGCTGCACCGGTACGTGTTGGCATACGATTTTGACTGATAATTGTTTTAATAAAAATTATTATTGAACACCAAAGCCAGATCAGATTGGTAACCTAGTAGTACTACAAGTATGGGTGATTGCAGCCTTAAACCCACCATTAGTTATTAGTTAATCCCTATAATATACCTACCAATCGATAGCAAATATCACGTTTAGTAACTATGGATGTCTTC
>JAXIVJ010000765.1:0-22500 GCA_036785665.1 Chirona hameri | reverse complement strand
ATACATACATACATACATACATACATACATACATACATACATACATACATACATACATACATACATACATACATACATACATACATACATACATACATACATACATACATACATACATACATACATACATACATACATACATACATACATACATACATACATACATACATACATACATACATACATACATACATACATACATACATACATACATACATACATACATACATACATACATACATACATACATACATACATACATACATACATTCGGGCACGTACAACTTTCGTCTCTAAATGCCGCCGGCCAACAGGAATTGCGCGATCGGGTGGGCGAGGTCAGGATCTGCGAAACAAGCTCTGCTTAGCGCGGGTCCTGACCTCGAAAATCCATCCATATGTTATGATTTGTAGTCGCCGGCCGGCCTGCGATGCCCGACGCCTGGCGGCACGGCCGCGCACTATGCGGGCGGCGGCCGATGCGAGCGGGAGCGACCCGGGGGAGGGCGGTCTGGCGGAGGCGCCGGACGCGGACGGGCTCAGGTTGGGCTGCGTGTGTGTGGCAGTTTGTAGTGGTCGGCGTGTTCCAGAATAAATCGAAGAGATCTCCAACATTGGCGCGGTCGGTAGGACTGCAGGTTCTGCCCACTGGAGAGAGAATCTTCGATTTACGGGTAAGTTGGAGTGGCCACGGTCAAGATTGTTTTGTATCGTATTAAATAAGTAGAGGAATTCGTATAGTCTTTAATTGTGCCCATATAGGCTTGAGTGATCATGGATCCTAAGCTTATATTTTTAGCTAAAGCTAAGCCTTTTGCGGGTGCTAAAGAACAGGACTGGCGCCGTTGGCTCGCGAGGTTTGAAGCACAAACGGCTACGTTGACTGCGGCGGAACGCCTGCAGTGTCTGCCGGTGCTATTAGAGGAAGGGGCTCTTGATCTATTTGCGTCACTGTCGTCTGTAGTACAGACTGACTACGCGCGAGTTGTCGAGGCCCTGACGACGCGTTACGGCTCCGAGGCTGGGCCGTTACAGGCGCAAGCGGAACTAGCGGCCGCTAGGCAGATGCCCGGGGAGGCGGTAGCCGACTTTGCAGATCGGATCCGTCAATTGGGCCGTGCTGCATATCCAGACGCGAGGGAGGGCGATGCTTCGGTTGACTTCAATCTGACCAGCCGCTTTTTGTGCGGATTGCACGACGAGCGGCTGCAAAGTCAACTTTGCTGTAAAGACCCCAAAACGCTGGTAGCTACCGTTAAGGCGGCCCGGGAGCTGCAAACGCGGTATGACGAGTTGCGTGCGGTGCGTCGGTCAGCGGCGCCGCCGCCGGCTGGGGACCCACGGGACATGGTGACGGCCCTCCCGGCTGTGGCGGCGTTGGCTGATCAGGCCGGCGCTGGTGCCGGAGAGTCGCCCGCTGCGGGGCGTCGCATCGTTGGTGACGAGACAGACCGTATGCGAGCTTTGGAACACAATGTGGCAGCAATGCAGCAAATGTTGCATGATCTGACGATATCCAGCCCGCGGGCTTATCAATCAGAGGAGGGGCTAGCGTGTCCACTCCCTCAGGGGTCGGTCGAGCGATCAGCCGTTCCAGCGGTCGGGTCAAACCAAACCACGGTGCGCTGTTACGGCTGTGGACAGATCGGACATATGCGGCGTGGCTGTCCGCGGTCGATGGCTGCGGGCGGAGTGCACCAGCCCGATGCTAATAGGAGTAGGTGTTTTGGGTGTGGTCAACATGGGCACATGGTACGCCACTGCCCGCTCAGGTCGCCAGTCGTCCACTCAGGTCGCCAGTCGTCCACGCAGCAGACACATCCATTCTGCCTTGGCTGTGGCCAAAACGGGCACTGGCTGGCGGACTGCCGCCTGCTCCCTCGAACGGCGACGCGACAGCCGTCGGACGTCGGGTCTACTCGTGGGCTCGATCATGGCACGCAACAGCACTTTCCGGAAAACTAGTGGTGGCCGATGCGGAGGGACACGCGTCGGCCCGGTGTACATCGGAGTCCCTGGTAACAGCGTCCGTGATCGAGGTGCAGGTGGGGGGCCGGCGTGTCTGGGCCCTGGTTGACTCTGGGGCTGACTTCACTATGATTAGTGAGAGTTTGCAGCCGCATGTCCAGCAGGAGCTAGGATGTCGACTGACCCCGCCGTCCCAGGCGGCGAGGGGGGCTGGCGGTGAACCGCTCCGCATCTCTGGGGTCATTCATGATCTACCGATACACATTCAGAACCAGCCGTTTGAATGCTCAAGCGCAGCTGTGGTCAGCGGTCTGGTGTATGAACTGGTGCTTGGACGCGACTTCTGTTGTAAATACGGCACTGTCATCGATGACCGGGAGGGGGTTCTGAGGCTAGCCGGTATGTCCATCCGCCTGCCTCCGTACAGAGACATTCAGCCACGTCGTGCCCGAGTGCTATTGGCGGCTACGGCTGTGGGTTCCGCCTCGGTCCGTCATTGTAGTCAGGGCTAAGGTGGTGACTATTGACAGGGGGATATGTGACTGGCGCGCTCTTCAGGGGGTGGTCGAACCCAGCCTCACTGCGCAGAGGGAGGAGCTCCTGATTCCGAGGGAGGTGGTGACTGTTAACGACGACAGTACCATCCCAATTCAGCTGACTAACGTCGGTGCTCATGAAACTAGACTACTGAAAGGTAGCGACATCGGCACTCTGTACTCAATTATCCCAGGAGTCGATAACGAGTTCGACCTAGGTGGTGATGATGGCCCGCAGCGCGCCAGCACCGTCATCAGTGGTGGTTTACCACGAGACGATGCAGGCAGTCAGTGCGATGACCCATCAGCGCCATGTGCAGCGGTCGACGTGGGCGACTCGGACATGTCCGATGATGGAAAAGCCCGGCTGAGGAAGCTCGTGTCCGACTATAAGGATATATTTAGTCAACACTCAGGAGACATCGGGCGCACACATTTGGCAGAACATAAGATCGACACTGGAGATGCCGCACCGATCCGGCAACCCCCTCGGAGGATACCAGCTTCCGTACGTGACCAAGTGGAGCAACAAAAGGAGCAAATGCTGCGAGACGGGATCATAGAGGTAAGTGACAGTCCGTGGTGTTCCCCTGTCGTGCTAGTTCGCAAGAAGGATGGGTCCTTCCGCTTTTGTGTGGACATGAGGGCAATCAATGGGGTAACTAAAGGGCTAGCACACCCTCTCCCACGGATCGACGACACGCTGGACTCCCTGGCCGGAGCGCGGTGGTACACCACTCTTGATATGGCAACCGGGTATTGGCAGGTCGGCCTCAACTCTGATGACCGGGAGAAAACGGCGTTCACAACAGGTAAAGGTCTGCATCAATTTCGTGTGATGCCCATGGGCCTGAAAAACGCCAGTGGGACATTTCAGCGCCTTATGGAGCTGGTCCTGGCCGGCCTGGATTCAAAGACCTGCCTGGTTTACCTGGATGACGTAATATTATTTAATAGCACTGAGAACGAGCATCTGGAGACACTGCGGGCCGTCTTCGAGCGCATCCGGGGCGCTGGCCTGAAGCTGAAGCCCCAAAAGTGCCATCTGGCCAAGAAAGAGGTCGTCTTTCTCGGCCATCTGGTATCGGCAGAAGGTGTCCGCCCGGAGCCTCGGAACGTGGAAAAGGTTCTCACCTGGCCAGCACCAACCACCGATGACGAAATGCACAGCTTCTTGGGTCTGTGTGGGTACTACGCTAAGTTTATCGAGAACTACGCTGAGGTTAGCCGACCGTTACGCGTGGCTGCGCTGTCCCCGGGGCGAATCGATTGGACGGCTGAGATGCAGCAAGCCTTCAACAGGCTAAAGCACATCCTGTCATCACCCCCAATTTTGTCGTTGCCGACATTCAAGGGAAAGTTCATTCTCTATACCGACGCTTGCAACAGTTCGGTGGGATCGGTCCTGACGGAGCAGGTCGGCCAGAGTGAGCGGGTCATCGCGTACGACAGCAAGGTGCTCACGAAGCCCCAGACGAAGTGGCCGACATACGACAAAGAGTTGTGGGCCATCGTTCATGCAATCCGGCGTTTCCGGCAATACACCACTGGGACCAAATTCCGGGTCGTCACGGACCACAAACCTCTCGCGAATATCCCTCAGTCAATCGCGGTGGAACGTGACGGGACCGGCCGTCGAGGGAGGTGGGCCATTGAACTGAGTTCATTTGACTTTGACGTAGTCATAAAACCGGGGAAAGATCACGGTAACGCTGACGCTCTCTCGAGACGTCCACAACAGCCTGTGGAAACGCCACCTGGTAGTCATGATGAGGGCGGAACGCCCTGTCCAGACGGGGTATCCGGTGCGGCTTCGCTCGGGACGGGGATCACGGGGGGGAAAAACGGATGTGAGGCAACTCCCGCCTCGCGTTGCGACGTGGTGTGCGACAGCCAGGACACGAGCGGGCCGCTCGATCCAGGCTGGGCATCCAATGGCGCAATACAGGCGGCGGTGGGTTCGGCTGAGCGAGGTGATAAAGGTGACATCCCTCTCACAGAGTCGCACTTGGACTCGGAGCCAGACCTCCGTCATGCACAGGAGAGTGACAACATGCTCCAGAAGATACGGACCTGTCTGGAGAGACGTGAGATACCTGACCCCGCCGGAGTGGGGGAATGGGGTAAGGTGTTCCAGTCGCGGTGGACAAGCCTGAAGGTTGTCAACGGCATCGTTGGGATCATGTCAGGGGACGGGTTCAGAGCGGCGGTCCCCAGGAAACTGAGACAAGACATCCTGTCTATGGCGCATGATCACCCAACCAGCGGACACCTGGGACGGCAACGGACCTCTCTCCGCATCCGACAGCGGTTCATCTGGCCCGGAATGTACGGGGATGTTCGCGCGCTCTGCGATAGTTGTACTCTATGCCAGAGAAGACGGCGCCCCGCCCCAGCCAAACGCGCCCCAATGGTAACAGAAGCGACCTCCAGGCCTTTCGAGAGAATAGCGTTGGACATCACCGAAATGCCGTTATCCATCCGGGGAAACAAGTGCGCTTTAGTCATCATGGACTACTTCTCCAAGTACGTTCGTATCTACCCCATGACTGACCAAAAAACAGAGACCGTCCTGGAGGCCCTCCTCGACTGGGTGTATGAATTCGGGGTACCGGAGCGACTTCACTCCGATCAAGGTCGCCAATTCGAGTATCGGATGTTCCAAGAGATGTGCGACAAACTCGGAATCAAGAAGACACGGACCACCCCGTATCATCCGGAGAGTGACGGGATGGTCGAAAGATTTAACCGAACGTTGAAAGATATGATCAGCAAGTATATCGATAAAGACGGACTGCATTGGGACAACGACGTGAAAGCGTATGCGATGGCTTATAACTCGTCAGTCCACAGCACGACGGGCTACACGCCTTACTTCCTGGTGCACGGGGCTGAGCCACGAACGCCACTCCACGCGTCATATAGCCTCCCTCCTGAGGTGGTGCCGGTGCGAAGTTACCTGGAAGACAGGCTTCGCGTAATTCAGGCGGCATACGAGCGCGTGCGTCTCAACTCCGTACAAGCGTCCCAGAAGGCCGCTCAGAAGTACAATGAGAGGCAGCACGCACATGACTATCGAGTCGGTGACAAAGTGTGGGTACGGGATTTCCGGGCTGAAGTGGGCGGAAAGCCTAAATTGGGTCTGCCTTATAAGGGTCCCTGTACCATTGTCGGGAAAGTTGGTAAGCCAGGCAGCGAGGTCGCATTCAAAATCCGTACAGCTGACGGAAAAGTCAGAGTTCTCCATCACAACCATTTGAAGCCGTTTATAAGTGGTGGGGGACGGCCAAGCAGCGCCGCTGGGGACGAGGGTCAGAATCAGGGCGACAGAGCAGGACAGCAACCACCATCGAAGGCTAACGATGAGGAAGATGTCAGCCAGGCTGACATCGGGGGTGGGGAGGTGTCCCTGGACCCCATGTTGCTGTTGGGCTGGCCCTCGGCCAGAGTGGGGGGAAACGCGGAGGTGGGCGTGGAACAGGGACCAGTCTATGGTCCCCCAGCTCCGTATTTTACTCGATCGGGTCGTATGTCGCGGCCGGTGATCCGTTATGAGGCGGGATCCTCTGTGTAAGTGACGACGTAAAAAACTGATTAACGAACCTCTGTTCCAGAGTCAATAGTAAGATCCATCATGGCCGACTTGGGCACAGACGTTGACCTACTGGCTGAGCTCTTGGAGGACCACGACGATGATCTCCTGAGGGACCTGCTGGGTGCGACCGAGTGCGAGGCAGTCTTACGCTCGGTCCAATCAGATCACCCGTCAGAGCCCGTGACGCCGCCCCCTAAGCGGGTCGCCCGGGAATGGAAGGCCCTCGCCGAAATGGAAGGCCCTCAACAGGCTAGGTCGCCGAACCTGCTGCCGGGTGGGAGCGGCCGTGGTTCCGAGCTCGGTGTGTCCGGGCAGTTCAGTCCGGTGGAGGGCAGAGGCGGCACGCCACGCCCGACATCGGCGGAGGGCCCGACGTGGACACCGTGTCTTGGTACCCCGCGTCCCTCCGGCCTAATAATCGGTGACTCCCTGGTGCGGCACGCCCAGTTTATCGACGAGGCGCAAGGGTGGCAAGTGGACACCTGGGTCCTCCCGGGTGAGGTCGGAAAAAAACTGGAGGGGCTGCATCAATACCGGGGCGCTCCTCAGCGTCGTCCGTGCCTGGGCCGATTGCACGGACCCAATACCGGCAGGAGTAGCCCTCTGGTTAGGTGGGAACGACGTGTACCCCCGAGGCTCATCTCCCGGCCCGATGACGTCGGACCTCTGGTCGGCGGTGACGGCGACGGTCGAGGAAGTCGCCGCTATCGCACCGGTATGGTGGATCGGACCAACTCCGCGTCCCGCTCGTGACCGGCTGACCGGCGACATCACCTGGGAGGAGACGGAGGCCTTCCGGCTGGAGCGCGACATGGCGCGGTGGGCCCGGGAGAGCGCGGCGCGAGTGACGGTGGTTGCCGTCGGACGCTGCCTGACGGAGCGTGTCCGTCTCGGCAGGAGGCGACCGTCTCGATACTCCTTGACGAGCAGCGCAGCATCGGAGTTCTTCGAGGGCGACGGAATCCACCTGTCGGCGGCCGGGTACGCTCGGATTACTCACCGGCTGCCTTCATGGATGGTGTCGCAGAGGACCTCGACATGACGGGCGTACCCGACGACAGGAAAGGCGGTGCGACAATGTGATAGTGGGTGATATCGTGTTATAATGTACCAGAATGCGGCTGTGTTGCGATACGGTTACAATGTGCTGAAACAGCGACTGAGTTATCAACGAAGTGTGGTTTAGTTTTTTTTTGTGATTACACAGTCATCCCTGTTCTCAGGGGGGAGGTATGTTATGATTTGTAGTCGCCGGCCGGCCTGCGATGCCCGACGCCTGGCGGCACGGCCGCGCACTATGCGGGCGGCGGCCGATGCGAGCGGGAGCGACCCGGGGGAGGGCGGTCTGGCGGAGGCGCCGGACGCGGACGGGCTCAGGTTGGGCTGCGTGTGTGTGGCAGTTTGTAGTGGTCGGCGTGTTCCAGAATAAATCGAAGAGATCTCCAACACATACAAAACATTCGGACTAAAAAATGGAAGAAAAAAAAATGTTGGTTACCGGCGTTCGTGGAGCCACTGTTGCTTCGTGAACGCTCTGATTGCTGAGTTGAAGACTATGAGCTTTTGGGCCTGACGAGCTTACATTTATACATGCGATTAGATAAGATTGCTTTCAAAAATTGATAAGTTTGCAAAAATTGCTTTGGTATAGAATGTAAGGATTATGTATTGAAAAGGTGTGTTTTATTTCAGGCATACAAAATCAATATATACGTTGGGTTATTAAGTATCAGCATGTCTTTGAAAATCAGCTTTCTATACCATTTTTCCCTTGGGGTGACGCAGTATGACACCTCTCCCCTAACACTTAAACTAAATATTTAAAACAGAATTACAAATTCAAAATTGTCACAGGAAGTTAGAACCAATAAATCGTTACGTCAGCGGCCATAACAAATAGCCAATCGAATATCGCACGACAGGTAGATTAATGGCCGTGTTGAAACACAGCTCAACAGTGATCAAACGGTCCATTTGGCGTCTCGTACAACATGATTAATTATGCCCAATTATACCCATCAGGAGTTACATGACGGAGCTCTGACAGCTCTGCAGCAACTCCTACACAAACAGCAACTTGGTGATGTGTGTCATTCATGCAGGTGAATGCTTAATAGCATGATACAAGAACGGCAAATAATTTCAAACAATAGCAATGCCAGAGTGAATATTATTACTCGGCAATTAGCCGCTCTGAACAGATCGTAATTACTTCAGACATATTCCTTATTCACAGCGTTTTAACAGCGTTTTTTTGGGTGTAAATACCATAACTGAACGTCTCTCTGCAGTAATGATGGACGCCACTTCACGATGAACAATGTCTGACACTCCCTTCCTAGGTGTTGTTTACAGCACGGCACTGACGCCGTTGACGGACGTCTGACGGACTGACACCGTTGACGGACATCTGACGGACTGACGCCGCTGACGGACTGACGCCGTTGACGGACATCTGACGGACTGACGCCGCTGACGGACTGACGCCGTTGACGGACATCTGACGGACTGACGCCGCTGACGGACTGACGCCGCTGACGGCCGGCGGCGACGGCTCGGAGTCTGACCAAATGGCACAGTTCCACAGCTGGAGCATTGTATTTGGTTAAATATCACACATGATAAATCAGATGAGGCTTTGTTATACACATTACGTGCAGGGTGCGCCAAAAGTGATGTCCTCTTGACGCCACGTGACCTGACGGAGTTACCCTCAGAGTTACCTTCATACCGGGTACAGAATTCAACACAAATCGCACCATATTGCATGTGGGGCTGCATTCAACACGATTTAGGGAGGAGGACTGACTCCCGCTCTGACTCCCGCTAAAATTAGCAACTGAAATAGACCCAGATTCCGAGTCCGACTCCGCAGTCCTGACCCCGATCGACCGATTTTTTTTAGTCCGAATGTTTTGAATGGATGGATTTCCGAGGTCAGACCCCGCGCTAAGCATAGCCTGTTGCGCATGCCCTGACCCCGCCACCCGATCAAGCAATTCCTGGCGTCCGGCAGAATTTAGAAGCGAAAATTGTACGTGCCCGACATACCTGGACACGGTCCGCCCCGCCCTCTGACGTCACCTGAACTTGAGAACGAACGCTGCCACCGGCCGCGGGCTGAGTCAGGGGCAAATAGCGACCGCCGAAGCGACTCGAACCCGAGCTGCCACTACCGGGTGAGGTCAGAAGCCCATCGCTCTCCCAACTGAGCTATAGGGGTGGACTACAGAGGCCGATGACTCTCTCAGCAGAATGATCGAGAGCCCTCTCAGACCGGCACAGGCAGGGGCCCGGGAACAATTTCAAAGTTGGGGGGGGGGGACCAATTTTGACTAGCCACCCCATTTTTCTTCTTCGGCGGATTTCAACTTTCACTTCCACTGGAGCCCTACTTTCATAATTAATGCTAATTTCAAAACACTTCAAAATGAAAATAAATATATTTTCATACTTGATCATTATATATCACCATGATCGTAAAATAATAGGAGTTTCATTCATAATAATCTCGGACCGATACATGTTATCAGCTTTCAACACTGGTGCCGTTTTTGCGGAAACAGATTTCGGCTCTTCCCTGAAAGATATACCGCACCACACGCCCCTGATATCTTTCGGTTCGAACCATCGAGCGAAGCCCGATGGTTGTGCGAAAATTCGGTGAAAGCCAACGACCATATTCGTATATTCGTATATTCACGGTCGTGGGGTTGTCCACTAAAGTAGTGGCTATCAAGCCCCGAGTCAAGATGAGAAACACAAGGAGAGGGGACAACTGACACTCACAATCGCTCTGAAACACATCACTTAAAACCATTGACACGGTACATCGGCATGCCCAGCGCAGTCACGCGGCAGTCGCTCACTCAGCCGCAGCGGCTAAAAGTTCACGTTTTAGTGTTCTGCCGAAGCTTCGCGGTCCCAGCTCCGCGACCCCGGCTGGAATACTATTGTACATGCTGGGAGCACGACTACAAAAACGTCTCTTCCTGGCCTCCGTCCTAGATCGGGGAACGTGAAGCAGACTGTCCTGTCTGGTGCTTCGCTGTCGCATGGCACCGTTCACTTGGAGAGCGCTTTAGGCTCCTCGTACTGTGTGTTAAGCACAGTGTACACAACTCCGCTAGTTGACGCGCCTGGAGCCAGCCCAGCCTCTCACGCAAGTCGGAAACGTGTTCAAATTTGCGTCTCCCGAAGATCACACGAACGCCAAAATGGATGATCTTCTGGATTCTATCGAAATTTGTATGTGAGCTGTACACCGAGAGACAGTAGCGGGCCTGCGAGAGAACGAGAGCTGACACCAGTGTCGTGATGACTGTGGTGACATCGGGCAAGTGGTGACGCACATGCGGGAAACCGGCCAACATTCCGATACAGCTGCGACTGATGGAGGTCACGTGATCATCCCAGGACAAGGTTCTATCGACAAAAAATCCGAGATTTTTCACCTCGTTGCATCGTACGAGAGCAGCTTCTCGGAACGACGCATGGAAGCTCTGAAGATTGCGCAAATTGTGGCGGTTTCCTAAAGTTTTCAGCTGAGGTTTTGACGCCTTTACTTTGAGAGCATTCGCGCGGAACCACTTGTCGAGGAATGCAAGGGAGGTCTCCATGCGTGATATAAGTGCTGGTAACTCACACTTTCGGCCCGAAACCACGATCTGCGTATCGTCCGCATACTGCACCACTAACGCACCCTCGGAATACAGTGACAGGTCGTTCGCGAACGCGGTAAACAGTAGTGGGCACTGTGCAGATCCCTGGAACACGCCCATGCTGTTGGCGAGCGGCCGCGAAGTCCTCGTGCGACCTTGAGCTCCACACTCTGCGTGTGGCCACGGAGGTACGCGCTGAACCAGGTGGTGTCGATACCGTACAGTTGCAATTTGCGAAGCAGAATTCGTGGTTTATCACGTCGAAACATTTGCTTAAGTCGATCAAGCATAAAAGTGATATTTCCCCGCTGTCGGTAGCGCTGAGGATGTGATCGGTGACCGTCGTCAGCGCGGTTTCGGTTGAATGGCTGGGACGGAAACCGTGCTGAGAGGGGGGGGGGGGGGGAGAGGAGATGGTTTAAAGGACAGGTAGTGTTACAGATGGCGCTGTACAACACGCTCCACCACCTTGCTGATGATGGGGATGATGGAAATAGGACGGCGGAAGTTTGACGGATTGGAAGGGGCGCCTGATTTGAAGAAGGGATGGATGATGGAGTGTTTCCAGGGGTCGGGATAATCGGATGTGGCAAGCCAAGAATTAATGACGTGAAGAACACCACCGACAGCGGGAAAACTAGCCTTAACCCTCGCCCGTGCAGCGTCCGATCAGTGCGTGACCGTGCAGGAGGGGGGTACAACCCCATAGCGTTTCTCCCCTAATTGGGCTAGAGCTTTGATTTAAAAACGAGCGTGTTGCTTGTCACGAGGGGAAGCCATTAATACCCGATTTTAAGGTCCTATGTCATTAGGTAACCTCTTAGGTCATGTCAATGACCCACAATTCAGCCCAATTGTAAATGCGTATAAATTGAATTTAATCGAGCTAGAATCGCGAATGAGCATATAATTATGCTAAATGGGTGCCAAATTTGAAATCAGCGTCACAAAATGTCCTAGAAACTGCCAAATTCCAAAAAGGTCATGTCAGGCCATGTCAGGTCATTTGAGGTCAGTGACCTCGGTTGACCTGTTGGGGCGCATGACCCCAGTGGAATATATAATTATGTCAAATGGATTCCATATTTGAAATCAGCGTCACAAAATATCCTAGAAACTGCCAGAAACCAAAAAAGTAATATGAGGTCATCGGAGGTCAGTGACCTCGGTTGGCCTCTAAAAGGGTCAATCGAGGTCACAATCTCAGTGGAAACCACAACTGTCACCTGGAAACACCTGTGCATATGCTCCTGAACAACATACACTATGAAACTGCACAAGTTGCAAAGATCAATACTACGGGACGCCATTTGCGCCAAACATGACCTTGAAAAACAGATCAAAGGTCACGGGTCATGTGATCTACAACTTAAAATTGTGAGAATATGTGTCAAATTGTTCACAAGTAGGGTACTGAAAGTTTCATCGCAATCGGTTGCTATTTACGCGAGTTATTCCCGAAAAACCTTGGGGGTGGCATCAACCCCCTGCGCTGGCGAGGGTCACAATCTACAAAGTGACCTGCGGTAAATAATGGTAAGCCTGTGGTAAATAATGACCTTTTCCCACAAAAATGGAGTTAGCACTTGAAAACACCAGACGAGACCAAAATATATTGTAAATTCATCACATTTTGCATGAAAACTTTCCTACCAAAAGATATTTCAAGTTATAGTTGATAAGCGTTCCACACTTTTAACGATCGGTACTTGCAAGTACTTTTAGTCCTCATCAAACTGCGGTCTTTTCCCGTATTGCTTTTTTACGCAATGGAGTGGAAAATAAATTGTGCGTTCTGCTTGTTGTGATTATATGCCCGGCGATCTTATAAAACTAACAGCGATTGGAAAAAGGGGCAATACAATCGGAAGCTCATCGATGCACATCAACGGCGGCATAGTTAGTGGTTGCGACCCTCAATTTTTGAAAATCGATTAATTTGTTTTCAACATTACTAGTTTTGTATAATTTGTCTGTGGCTGTATATGCTTTATATTATCATGAAAAAGAAAGAAAAAATCCCCAAAAAATTAAAAAACAATAACACAAAACTGGCAATTAAATCGGAAGCTCATCGATGCACATCGACGGGGGCCTATTTAGCGTCGGCGATTTGTTTACAAAGTCATTGTCATGCTTCTCGGCGCACTTAACCATTTGTGGCGAGTTGTTCCTGATTAGTATACCCAAATCCCGTAGCAAGCTTCGTTAATGACGTCACTGGTGCCAATTTTGTGTAGCATTGCAAAATATATCTGATTTTGAGTTGAAAGCTAATTAAAGACTTATTCAAATTATTATTTTTAAGTTTGAACTTTATTGTTTATCATTATTAAAGGTAGTTTACACTGTATTTCATAGTAGTTGACACTTCAGAAACTTATGACGTAATAATATTGTATCCAATATGCATTTGCCTCGCCTTTTGCTATTGTGGCGCAGTGCCGAGTGCTTTGCGAATACTTACTTGCCTGTGGTTCAAATCATTCCGCCCTTATTTCATTCGAGCTGGTATAGTTTGCATGTTGTTGTTATTCATGACTTATACTGATAGTCAGTCATGCATCACGGATGCTTCACGGATTGCTTCACGGAACAGTTTGATCGGAAACGTCACAGAGCCTCCAAAAATGCCGCACTCGATGTAAACAATGGTAGGGAAGGACGAATTTGTCAATGACCTTCATGAAGTACACAAGGTACTTGTTTTGCATTTTTTCCCAAACTTGCAACTTTGAATTTGGGAATAATTTTATTTAATTCTTAAATTTAAATTAAATTATTGTAAAACCATAACGGTAGCCTAAGAAATTGTTGCTAACAAAATAAAAAGGTCATTATTTCCCTTTAACCCGGAAGTCACTGAGGTATTTTTTGTAACGCGACTCGGGAGCCCCCTTGTATCTTCGGAACCAATAAGACGATCGTGCTGACTCAAACGGTAATCGATATCCAAGGAAATTTCATCGACACAAAACAAATTGTTGTCCCCGGTGACGTCACAGGTCAGGTCAAGTAAAAATATTTTAACGTTTCTGATAACGCACGGTTTTGCCGTAACTATGGAATTAGAGAGGCGTGAAATATATAGAATGCCTTAATACATGTAGCAAGCATCGGAAGCTACACATATCACCATCCCCGTACATTGTATTAAGCGAGGTCATCTCAGGTCAAGAGGTCAAATTGCAGTTTGTGGTTCAGCATGCTTTGCGATGCATGTTTCTAACCTACATTTTCATCCTGAGCACGACAAATCACTCCAAAGCTTCGTATATGCACCCCAATGCTTAATAATGGCATAGGGCATGGTCAAGGTCACCAATTTTCACAATTGTAGGTTTGAGTTTATTATGACACTGAATCATACGACTGAAATCCAAATGTGCAGCCTTACTTAGCACCGTCCCTACCTTTTGTTACTTTTCGTGCCCGTTATTGACGTAATCAAGATCCTGGCAATGTATTGTAAGCTCTGCCACAAACTATGTGATATGTGGACCGACAATTTGTTTTCCCTTTGAAAGGTCATAAGTTGGTAGCCGTTGAAGATATTGACTAGAAATCGCTACATATATTTACAACACTAGTGTCTACCATATATATTCCGTTTGTATAGATATCGTCTATAGACGAGCATTCCTCGGTATAATTGATGATTATGACACCATGGGAATAAATATAACACAACTAGCTTCATCACCATAACAAACAAAAAAGACTTAATATAACCAAAATCACAAATATATTGAGGATATCGGCTGCTGGATTGTTCTACAAACATTGAAACCAACTCCATGTATTAGGTTAGGTTTGGTTAGGCTAGTTTATGTAAGTTAAATTGCATTGTACCTAATACTCTAGAAATGGATGGATGCTTGATAAAATTTGGATGTCTTAACATAAAGTTAATAAGAAAGTGGCCATTTTGATGATTATTTAAATGAGAGCCCTATAACATTGCCCTAGAGCCATATTGATATAGCCAAGGATATAGCCTTCCAAGATGCATGTGGCTGGTATCTCGCATTTTCTTTTCTATTATTTATCCACTTAGATATGCTTGGAGGGAACAGCTGAGCACGGTATTCAATATTTAAACTCGTGCTATATTATTCCGTCCATTTCCGCTGTTGGGAATCTTCAAATTGAAGTAGCCATGTAGGCAGAAATAATATAACAAACGTGCTAAATACCACCGTATCCACCATGAAAAACAAAAACGAATGACGTGGTTCACTTTATCACGACGCCAGAGAGCCCAAGCCTACGGCTTCACCAATCAGACGACAGGATACATCTAGACAGACCAGAATCTACGCTCTGATTGGTCAATGTCGGTCTCGTAGTTCAGCACTAAGGTGTCAGTTAAACTAAGACACAGCGATGCTTATTTCGCATTCCTCACTTCCTGGTCCGAAGCGCTGATTGGTCAACAATTCATTTTAAATTGTTCCTGTGTTAGGTACCAGCCGCATTCCTGAGGGACCTAATTTGCCAGTTTATTATGACACTTGGTCCCGCTCGCCGAGTCGGACCAAACCCTAAAGTACCCGGGAAATTCAAACGAGATTTTATTGAAATTTGTCAAATCCGACGTTTCTGTGCAGTATTTTTCGGCTATCTTGATGTTTTTGAAGACAAAATAATTATTTCACCGCCCCAAACCGTGTATTTCATGCGTTTTCGATTAGGTCCCTCAGGAATGTGGTACTTTACGGATGGTACCAACGCAATACAAAAGCATCGTGAAAACGGCTGTTGTGACCGACAGAGACAAAACAAAAATCGAAAAAGAGACCAGAACCAATAGTCCAGGGGAAATAGGTCTGGACTGTGAGAGGGCTACGTTCAATCAGTCAGGTGGCTGATGGCATGTCCGTCAAATATATCCATCAACGACAGCCACACTGCAGCTGTCTGTGCACTGGTGGTCCATCTTCCGCATCAAGAGACGGTCTCTTCTGACCTTTTGGCAAACCTGAGGAAAGAAACCCCCTTGGAGAAGCTTCAGGTCCACAACAAATGGATACACAGATGTAACACCCTGCTGGCGCTGACTGGTAGTGAGATTGCGGCCAAAATGCAGAGTTTTCAAATTTCAAAATTGGCGCTTAAATTAAAGCACAGATGCGTCCTTTGTGTTTCTTCTGACCATGATACAATGAATCCGTAGCACAACTGACACAATAAACATGGAACATGAAAACATCTTCAGAAGCAAATGACAGCGCTCCTAACAAAATTCCTCTTCTTCTGAAGATTAACATAATATTTGTTATAGGTACTCAGCTCACTCCAATCATGCCTGCCCCGCCTTGGCGTCGTCACTGACAGCTCTCTGCACTTTGAGGTGTCATGACCAGAGGCGGAGTCGTGAGGGGGCATAGGGCCATGCCCCCGAAATAACTGATATAAATCGGCCTAAAAGAACCACATCAGATTTTAAAGAAGATCTAAGCAACTACCATACTAAGGCGAGATTGTTTTAAATCATTTATTAATGTACTATGGAGCAAAATCCGATGAGTGATTAACGCAAGTTAACGGAAGCAAGCAAGGGCAATTGTCGAAAATACCTACATCCAAAACAAACGTGTTTTGTTTTCGATCGATAGTATACCGGGCGTTTACCATATATAATAAACTCTGAACTGAGTCGACACAAAATTGGTTCAGGAGTCTTTTAAGACTAGCATCGAAACACTGCCTCCGGATCATTAGTAATTAAGATTTTTTGGGACAGTGAAGAGACTTCGCAATATATACCACAACCCTACCATGCCATATATTTTTCATCATAATTCAATGTTTCAGGTCACTTGTTTCTGTAATGCCTTTCTTACCGTGAAAAATAATGCGCTTTTTAGGGAATGATGTGATCAGCCATGCGAAATTTGATGGGAGGGGTGCACAACAGTCGGAAGCTGGAGAAGGGAGGGCAAGCACCCCCTCTTACCCCTATGTTCCCGGGTCTATGCAAGGGGCCATAGCCCCCCCCCCCAAACAAAAGCGTCTGAAATCGGAATAAAATTGACACATTTTTCGATTGAAAAGGAATTCCAAGGAACTTTAACCAAAAACGTTTGTTTTAAATCACCTATTAAAGCCCACGGAAGCGAAACCTATCACGCGCTTATGGTAATCCGATACTTTTTAGATTTGGCCCCTAAACCGCCTATTTGTCGTTCTGAATCCATCTTTGAACAATGACGCGTCAAGCAAACAAAGTTGGTAAGGCAATAATTTCCCACCACCTTTGCTTTTGGCCAACGTTGCTTCCACCAACGTTGTATTTGAATGGAGAAGGGAGGGCAAGCACCCCCTCTTCCCCCTATGTTCCCGAGTCTATGAAAGGGGCCATAGCCCCCCCCCCCAAACAAAAAGCGTCTGAAATAGGATTTGAGGACTGAACAGTTGAAATGAGTTAAAAACCAAAACTTGCTCAATTTGAAGGCATTCTAACGTTAAAGAAGATATTTTCCAGCTAGGAAGAAGGAACCCACATTGCTAATATCCAGGGCAACCAAGTAACAAAATATTACCGAAATTAAAGGTTACGTATTTTCAGATTGTCAAGTAAAAAAAAATGTCACGTCAATGTCTCATGAGGTCAAAGGTCATTGACCTTGTAATGTTTGGAATAAAACCTGCTGTATTACCGAGCGGGCACGACGCGCACGAAGCGCCCGTGAGGTTTCTCGTCAACTTACTAGCCAAATTTACATTTGACCCGGCCCGAACCGGCCCGAACCGGCCCGAACCGGCCGTTCAGACACTGTTCGGAAGCTAATAATTTTGCAACCACTGCTCCGATTTAGATCGGGTTTTCACCATTGGATAGGAACATCAAATCAATTTTGTTTTGGTATGATGCGTTCTGATAGGAGTGGTACCACAGCGCGTGGCACACGCAAACGTCGAAATGAACAAAAATGATTCTTGATCAAAAATGGCTTTCGTGATCTAAACATTAATTTATACGATGAAGCATGCAGCGCTCAGGACGTACTCCCTTTTGGCGGATTCGAGAAAGAAGATCATTCACAATTTAATAGGTCAGTAAAACGCCTTTACCACACCGCGCCCGCTCGATCCTCGCCCAAAAAGGCGTTTTACTGGCTGTTAATCAACTGCATCTTGTTGTGTAATGCACATACTTAAACTTGAAATTTAGAAGTTAAAATGAGGCACTGAAATATGTCACACACCAACTGCGGAAAAAAATGCATGGCATCTATAGATAATTGTGGTCAAATCTCAACAGAATTGGAATTCATTTGTTATTTTGCATGGGTGAACACAACCCAAAAGTTTCATCAAAATCATGAGTGATGAGATCGATAACGGTCGTTTTTATCTACTTCACATGGTTAACCACTACCATTTCCCAGGAACATTCTGAAGAGAAGTTGTGCAGGCACGCTCGAGGCAGAGTCCTCTCAGACTAACTGTTTATTTGCGGAGAATCGCCGAATACCTATCGGATGAACCCAGCTCTGTTGACTCTGGCGCCAGCGATCCTTCCTGTTAGTCGGCTGTCACGGCGCCAGCGGCATGCCAGCCAGCGCAGGCTGGCTGAGTAGACGCTTCAAAGCCCAGAACAGCGCTCCAGGCTGGCTGGGGAGACGCTTTAAAGCCCAGAACAGCGCTCCAGGCTGGCTGGGGAGACGCTTTAAAGTCCACCACAGCGCTCTAGACAGGCTGGGTAGCCGCTTTAAAGTCCACCACAGCGCTCCAGGCTGGCTGGGGAGACGCTTCAAAGCCCAGAACAGCGCTCCAGGCTGGCTGGGGAGACGCTTTAAAGTCCAGAACAGCCCTCCAGGCTGGCTGGGGAGACGCTTTAAAGCCCAAAACAGCGCTCCAGGCTGGCTGGGGAGACGCTTTAAAGTCCACCACAGCGTTCCAGGCTGGCTGGGGAGATGCTTCAAAACCCAAAATAGTGCTCCAGGCTGGCTGGGGAGACGCTTCAAAACTCAAAATAGTGCTCCAGGCTGGCTGGGGAGATGCTTCAAAACCCAAAATAGTGCTCCAGGCACACTCGGGAGACACTTCAAAGCCCACAAACAGCGCTCCTGGCTGGCTAGGGAGACGCTTTAACTCATTTGGAAACATTGGTTAGGCATGGATTAGGATTTTTTTTAAAAACATTATTACACGGAAACTATTGATCCGGGAGCATTGTGTTTCTGGAAGCTGGTAAAACACGTTCTCAACTAAATTTAGCAATAATTATTTTACAGCTATTTTGAAATAACAATCGTCACAATCATTACCAAAGAATAGACTAGTTACAGGTTGTTTGGTGAATATTTTCAAATTATTAGGACCGAAATGTGCTGATGAACGTGATATGCACCAAATATGCTCGGTCACAAATGGGTTAAAGCCTAGAACAGCGCAACAGACAGCCTAAGGAAACATTTCAAAGCCCGAAACAACGTTCAATTCGTGACGAGATTTCCATTCATTCTCGAGTTGACGTCATATTTGTAGTCAAGGGCGGATCCAGGGGGTAACGGAGACATGCCCCCCCCCCCCCCCCCGACTGTTCAAGGGGAGATTATGTGTTGGCCCCCTAAGACATGAAGCCTAATACATGTTACATTTTCGTTTTTAGAACGGTACTGAACAAATTTGGCCAAATTTGGGCAATTTTGGCCAAATTTGGCGGCGCTGCGCACCGCTGTTTTTCCGCTATTCTCGAAAAACCTCAGGGTGGTCAAAATGACCCCCACCAGGGCGAGGAGTAATTTATAAGTTTAATAATTAACACGTTTGCATATGTCCTTATTTCATTATTTCTATCCAGCACCATTTCGGTCTTGGCAAGTCTACAATAGAACAATCGGTCCAAGTCCATCCTTTTTCCTGCAGATCCTTGCCAGAGGGTGTTCAGTAAGGTGGAGAAGACTCTATCCTCTCTCCGAGCGACTATGACAGAGACCGAGCTCCGGATGGAGGCGCTGGCTCAGTAAGGTGGAGAAGACTCTATCCTCTCTCCGAGCGACTATGACTGAGCTCCGGATGGAGGCGCTGATCATGCGCGAAGCCCACCGAGACCTAATGTCATCCGGCAGCGAAGTCGTTGACTTCTTTGCGCGATCAGGAAGTCGCCAACTAGATTATTTCAGGCTGCCGCTGCCTGACTGGCTGCCGCAGGTAAGCACCCTGAATGCTCGGAGAGGTTTTCTGCCATAGACTGTATGGCAGTAATATGAGAAATGCAGCGTTCACCGTAGTAGGTGTCGGTTACTTCGTCTGCCTGTGTCGTGTCTATGCCCACCGAGATGCGCAAATGGCCTCGAGGTCCGGGAGCAGGGACTTATTTTTCAAGAACCTGGCAACGGAAGTTCATCATCCTATCCGTGTGCGGTGCATAGATGGGTAGCTACAGCTTCTTGCAATGCATATTGAATTTGACGCCATGATCGGGTCATCTGCATTAATTGTTTTGAATAGCTGAAGTGCGACTGGTTCGATCATGTTTGACGTCCTTGTCTTTAGCTCTATTTTATCGGACGCAACAGATAACAACGACAAACATTTGTGCAGCGAAATGCGTATTTATTTTTCCGGTCGGACCCTCCCCTCGGTTTACTATCCGAGATTCGGAGCTGGAAATTCTGAAGAAAACTAGCATTTATTTGATGCTCCAAGTTCTGTTTTAAATTTCTATGTTAGCTGCTTTCCACTAACATTTTGTCTCCTTGACCGCAACAAAATGATTCAAATCTAAGATACTCTTGTTTTTTGGCAAGGGTCGTCGAACCTTAAAGCAAATAGTAGTTGGCCCCCAAGACGAACGGATGGATCCGTCCTTGCTCTTAAGGGCCAAAGCCGGCTTGATTCAGCACATATTTTTCATGTTTGTTTTCCTTTGAGTCTGGAACGAAAACATAGGTATAATGTACACCTTTTTCGATATCCCAAAAGGTCGAAAAGCTAAAAAAAAAACAGAAATCATTAGAAATCGTGTGGTTGCAAAATAAAGTGGCCCAAATTCGGGGAGAAATTCGAAATTGGGGGCACCTAAGTAAGGTCCGCTCAAACTGGTTGCCCCCAAAAACCAAAAAAACGGCCGGCTGGATCCGCCCTTGTTTGTAGTGATCATTACTAAGTGGGCTCCACTGATATTAAAGACATGATTATGTTCCTCAGAGCAAAGTTTTTACGCAAGGGGAATGATTTAGTAGCAGTTCCATGGATTAGGTATGTTCCTTTGTATTGTAGCCTTCCCCTATGGTGGATTAGAAAGGCTTTGCCCCTGTCGCCCCTCTCCCGACTCCCACTTGGATCCGCTGCTCCCGACTCCCACTTGGATCCGCTGACGGGCCTACCAAATACTTCGAGATGTCTCCCTGCCGGGCGTTGCGCAGTTCGGCTGCCTGTTGCCCTCTTCAATAAAGTGTCATGCTCGTGTCTCACTTCATCACTGGTATAGCGCCGGTAGCGGTCTTCTCTAAAGGCGGATGCACACCATGCGCATTCGGTGGCCGATATCACTGCGAAATTCCGCCTGGGAAAATCGCGGCGACACCGCGGAATATCGTCCTTGTTTCGGCGGATTCGGCGCTGTCTGCTCGCGAGATTCCGTACCGCCGACCTACATCATGTCGCAACCTGTCCCTGCAGCCTGTCCCAAAGTAACTTAACCCTATTAGTGGCAGAGGGGGTGGCATATTCTGCTCACCCATCAGGTTTTTCGCAGATATCTCCTGAACGGCTAAGAGCAGACCCATGCAATTTTAGGACTTTTTCTACAATTGAATTCCGCATATGAAGTCAATATTTAAAGTTCCAAACCTTAACAGAGGCGGTTCTAGGGCCCGGTTTTGGGATTGTTTTTTTTTCGGCGACATTTGGCGATAATACGGAGATGCGAACTTCACGGCTTCTTCCTAACTACCTGAAGTCTCCCCAAAAACATACAGAGAAAAATAGATATAACATATATTAAGAAACCAAATATCCCGTATAAAATAGGTTTAGTACTAAATCAAAAGAAGTTTTCAAAATTTGCGTATACGACATTCTTAACAAAGTTAGGAGTAAAAAATAGCATTTCCAACGAACGTCTCCGAACAAAATGGGTAGCAAATATACGCAAATTTACGGAAGGAACACTACATACAGTTGTGTCTACCTATTTAATATATGTCTACCTATTTAATATATCTACATTTCAGAATCATCAACCGTATTTACGCAACAAATACATATTGAGAGCAGGCACGTAGCCAGGATTTCGTCCAGGGGGGGGGGGGGGCGCCTCGAAAGGGCCCCTTCCCAAGCGTTGAAAGGCCCCCCCCAAAAAAAAAAAACACGCATGAAAATGCACGTTACAAGGCTGGAAAATGCAGTATGGCAGATATGGCATGGGCCATACCAACGTTTAGAAGCTGGAGTTAGCGAACTGCTACATCAACTTTTGAACCAGTGGCACGAATTTGGAATCAGCTATACCAACTTGGAATATTTTTTAAGCTCAAAACCTGGAACTCTTAAACAAATTGCGCCGCGGAGCGGCGCGAAAATTTTGAGTATTACGCCCTGGGTTGCTTTCTCATCAATGCGTCGCATTGCGTATGGTGCGGACTCTAAAATTGCTATATTGTGCGTTTAAAAGTGCAGGGAAAAAGCCTAAAGTGAACTATTTTGCCCAATAATATAGGAAAGTAGCAACATAACACATAAATGCGCCGAGAAACTGACCGATTTTTTCCTAACCCGCATATAA
>JAXIVJ010000764.1:180000-182900 GCA_036785665.1 Chirona hameri | reverse complement strand
CCGCGACCCGCTGGGGAGGGTGGCCAGAATCAGCCCCCCCCCCATCCTGGATTTTCTCAATAACTTGAAAACTATAATATATATCAACGTGAAACTTCCAGTACCTTATGCTGCATCAGATCTAAGTCTTCTGACCAAATTTAAATGCAATTGATGTAATATTTTGGGAGATTATAACGTTTTAATGACGTCATATCATGCCATTTTTGGTGGAAAAACGATAAATGTTGGACAAATTGTAGAAAATAGTTTTGAAGCAAATTGCAAATACAAAACATAAAAAGAAAGGAAATGGCATTCACTTCAAAATGGTTATCTGGGATTTTCGAGAAAAAAAAAAATAACCCTGACCCCCCCCAAAGAAAAAAAAATCGGGAAAAGAAACACAAAATCCACCCCTTCATGGAGAGAGGCTGGATCCGTCAGTGGTTGTAGAATGGTCTTTGCGAGAACAGCTTAAACATCGCTTATGCTCACACATCCTTCGGCACTTCATCAGGATGTATGTACAATACAAAGCCGAATAATTCCATGAATATGAGATATGCAGCCAGAGAGACATGCAATACTTCGACTGGTTAATAACAATGCCCTGCAACACACAAGCCAAATGATCATTGAGCACAACCAGCGCCCCCTCGCTTCCATCTTCGGTCGGAGCCAGCCGCTCGCTGGTCACCGCTGCATCGCCGTCATACACGAGGCCGCCCCGCCCCCGCCTCACACCAGGAACAACCCACGCCCCGCACGGGCCTCGCACTTCAGACCATCCCGCCCCCGCCCCCGCCTCACACCTGGAACAACCCACGCCCCGCACGGGCCTCGCACTTCAGACCATCCCCGCCCCCGCCCCCGCCTCACACCTGGAACAACCCACGCCCCGCACGGGCCTCGCACTTCAGGCCATCCCCGCCCCCGCCTCACCTCACACCTGAGGCCGCCCCGCCCCCGCCCCGCCTCACAACTGAGGCCGCCCCGCCCCGCCCAAGCCCCGCCCCGGCCAGATCACACCTGGGACCACCCCGCCCCGCTCCCTGCAGTACCTCACACCTGAGGCCGCCCCCGCCCAGGCGCGGGCGGCGCCAGACCGAGCGCCACGTGCACTGAGCTGATGTGTATACGCAGGTTGGTGCGCGATGAGAACCGCTTGCCACAGACGGGGCAGACGGTCTCGCCGCGGTGCCACGAAAGGTGCTCGTTGCGCCGCTGACGGGTGCTGAATGTACGACCACAGAGAGGTACCGGACACGCCAGAGCAGACGGTCTCGCCGCGGTGCCACGAAAGGTGCTCGTTGCGCCGCTGACGGGTGCTGAATGTACGACCACAGAGAGGTACCGGACACGCCAGAACACCTGTAACATGGCGGTAACGCGTCATTCGGCAGTCGGCCCCGTTTTCAAGGTCGTAGCAGGGTTTTACAGTTGTAAGGGAATGCTTTGTTTGTCTTGCTTGTGACTTGCAAAAGCAACTTGGGATGCGTGAGTTGGTTTAACCATTCGATTGGGATGCGTGAGTTGGTTTAACCATTCGATTGGGATGCGTGAGCTGGTTTAACCATTCGATTGGGATGCGTGAGCTGGTTTAACCATTCGATTGGGATGCGTGAGTTGGTTTAACCATTCGATTGGGATGCGTGAGCTGGTTTAACCATTCGATTGGGATGCGTGAGCTGGTTTAACCATTCGATTGGGATGCGTGAGCTGGTTTAACCATTCGATTGGGATGCGTGAGCTGGTTTAACCATTCGATTGGGATGCGTGAGCTGGTTTAACCATTCGATACATATGTGCTCGTTGCCAAGCCTGTACTTTCCTAAAAGTAGAGTCGTTGTCATAGGCGTAGACAGGGGGGGGGGGACAAACGGGGCAATTGCCCCCCCCCCCCCCCTGAAGGTCTGTACGTGCCCCCTTTGGTACAAAAAAAAAACAAAAAAAAACAAAAACATTGAAAATATGCCCTTTTAAAAATACAGTGGGAAAATCCGTTGAGTTTTTTTTTGGTGGGGTACTTTATGCCCCCCTGAACAAAAATTGCCCCCTCCTGGAGTGAATCCTGGGTACGCTACTGGTCGTTGTACAGGGTCTACTTCAGTGTTCGTCACGGGCCCACCAACCCTCAGCCCGGCCCGGCCCGGGCCCATGAACACCAAGCCCAGACCAGGCCAGGTCAAATTCATAATATTAAGGCCCAGGCCCGCTCCGGCCCGTTCAGATTAAGCATATAATTATTTTCACAAATTTTGCAATCTTATCCTAGCATATTTACTTGCATACTATTAATATGAAACATCGAACAATGAACCAACTATGCTAACCCCCAAAAAAACAACCACAGCAACAGTGTGTTGTGGAAGTGGAGCTGGTTAAAATATGTTTAAGCTCTGACCTGAGCTTGCGCGCATTACTTCAAAATTCTCAGCCCAGGCCCGTCCAGAGCCCGGTGATTTCCTTAAAGTTGAGTCCCGGCCCAGGCCCGGCCCATGGCCCACAGGCCCAGCCCGGCCCGTGGCGAACTCTGGTCTACTTCTCTTCCTATAGCAGATCGGGTACCAGACTCAACGATCAAAATTGATCGAGCGATATTTTTTTCCCCGATCCCAGCAAGGTGAATTACGATCGATCTACGAACAAAACGAAATGTTATCAAATAGAAAAAGGTTCTCTTTTCATAATTTATTTCGCAAAAAAAAACACGGCAAACCATATTCTACTAAGAAGGCATTTCAAAAATGACCAGCTGAGTTACATCATAAAACTCACACAGAAAATGCTACCTAAGCAATACAATGGACACAACTCAGCACACAACACGCTTCACCCAGCACTCCAAACCAAGTCGCATATCGCGGGCCATGTCGTTGTACTAGCTTCCATGATCCATATACCAATTACTGGCCATA
>JAXIVJ010000764.1:137500-177500 GCA_036785665.1 Chirona hameri | reverse complement strand
ACACACACACACACACACACACACACACACACACACACACACACACACACACACACACACACACACACACACACACACACACACACACACACACACACACACACACACACACACACACACACACACACACACACACACACACACACACACACACACACACACACACACACACACACACACACACACACACACACACACACACACACACACACACACACACACACACACACACACACACACACACACACACACACACACACACACACACACACACACACACACACACACACACACACACACACACACACACACACACACACACACACACACACACACACACACACACACACACACACACACACACACACACACACACACACACACACACACACACACACACACACACACACACACACACACACACACACACACACACACACACACACACACACACACACACACACACACACACACACACACACACACACACACACACACACACACACACACACACACACACACACACACACACACACACACACACACACACACACACACACACACACACACACACACACACACACACACACACACACACACACACACACACACACACACACACACACACACACACACACACACACACACACACACACACACACACACACACACACACACACACACACACACACACACACACACACACACACACACACACACACACACACACACACACACACACACACACACACACACACACACACACACACACACACACACACACACACACACACACACACACACACACACACACACACACACACACACACACACACACACACACACACACACACACACACACACACACACACACACACACACACACACACACACACACACACACACACACACACACACACACACACACACACACACACACACACACACACACACACACACACACACACACACACACACACACACACACATATACATATATATATATATATATATATATATATATATATATATATATATATATATATATATATATATATATATATATATATATATATATATATATATATATATATATATATATCTTACACAAACGCACCCACACATAGCCGCACATCACACGCCGGCACATACCGACAAGCATGAATACGGGTCGTCTATCTACACACACTTCCCTCGGCGAGGCTTGCCTCACTCTTATCTACAGCACCCGCCCGACGAACAGCGAAATGCGCCGTGACATGTGACGTCATCACCTGTGACGTCATCACCATGACCACTGTTCATGCCGAGGAGGACCCGTCTGGCCGCCAGCTGCACCGGTGACTCCCTGCGCACTCCTCTCTGCCCCTGCCTCCACCTGTCCCTCCCTCTGCCCGCTGGCCGCGTCCGCGACGCCTTGCACATTTCTCGGGCGGAGGGCTACGCTCGTGAGGCCGTGCAGCTTGTTTAAGTGAATGCGCAGGTTCGACTTGGACGAGAAGCGCTTGCTGCAGAGCTGGCAGACGGTCTCGCCGCGGTGCCAGGAGAGGTGGTCACTGTACCGCTTCCTGTTGGTGATGGTGCGACCGCAGCCGGCGACCGGGCACGACACCGCATGGTCTGAAACGGGCGGGTGGCAGCGGCGGTCAGGGCACGACGGTGGTGAGGGTCAGTGGTGAGGTGAGGGTGAGGGTCGACGGTGGTGAGGGTAACGGCTCGGCGGCGGGACATTCATGTCAGCTCGTCACTGCTTCCTCTAGAGATTCGCTTAGACTGAAATTGTCCTAAAAATATTACCTATACCATGCAGTGGTATACTGTATGGTATAGGTAATATCTCGTTTCACAAAGCACTGAAACCAAAGGTTCTTTAAAATATATTTTATAGGGAAATAATGGCATTTTCCCACAAAAATGGAGTTACCACTTGAAATCGGCAGACGAGACCAAAATATATTGTAACTTTATTACATTTTGCATATAAACATTCCTACCAAAAGATATTTCAAGTTAAAGTTGATAGCGATCCACGCTAATATTGGTCGGTACTCTCAAGTACTTGGTAACGAATTTCGGTGTTCACCTAAATCCGGTATTGCTTTTTGACGAAATGGTATGGAAAATATGCCGTCCACTCTGTCTATTGTGATTATGTGCCCTGCTGCCCTAAAAAATCAAAAAACATTGAATAAAAAGGCAAACAAATTAGCAGTTCACTTATGCACCCAACGACTGCCTAGTTGCAACCCTCAATATGTGAAAATTGGTTATGTATTTTCAACATTAGGAGTTTTGTTTTGTCTCTGGCGGTATATAACACTATGCTTAAGCTTATCACTAAACAAAATCATCATTAACAATGAACAAATGGCAATGAAATCGGAAGTTTAATTATGCACCCAACAGCGACCTATATAGTGTCAGATATTTGTTTCATTGACCAATCAGGGACGTTGTCACGCTTTTTGGCGCACTTACTTCATTTCTGGCCATATGGCTTGTTTACAAATCAACCTTCAAACCAGAGATAGTGATGGATCATATTGTTCGTCAACATATATAAGTAGGTACATATTTTAATTTTCCAAAATGTAATTTTGGAATTAAAAGTTGTTATTTCACTTTAAATTGAGATGCGATCAATTTGATACCATACATGTGCAATACAATAATGCAGAAAAATAAATCAAACGGTCATTATTTCCCTTTAAAGGGAATGTTTCACCTTTCTGAATGCTATCAAATACACGCTGGTTGTAGTCGAAAATATAAAGTAAGTGCTGCTGAAAACGATGGTGATATTTCTTAACTTTATACAAATCAAGTTTTTTAAATTTGCGATGATGTCATTATTGAGCTATATAGAGCTATAGAGAAAACATTTGCGCTGCCAAATATATATAGCACAATCGTTTCAGACAATTCTGGCCACTTAAACAGAAACATTGTGGCACTGTGTCTTCTCCCGCACAGAACACAATGACGAGTGCGAGGCATTGCGATAGCTCAATATTTATTTATTAAAAAAAATCCATAACTGAGACTTCAAACAACGCGAAAAACTTCAACTTGGACCACAACCTATCGCGTTGGCCGCTGTTTACATCGTACTCGCAGCGGGTAATCCAGCCAAGGTTCCAGAACTCTCGTCGTCTGACTTCCAGGACCAACAATCTTGAAGTGGCTGTCAGCCAATCAGTGGCGGCACTACCATAGACCACATTGTGAAAATTATAAATTCAATTGCTTCAAAACGGACAAGTTTTGGGGAAAATGACCTTAATAATTTAGACATTTCAATAACGGCCAAATGTAATGGCTATCTCAGTTCAAAACCAAAACAAAGGTGAAACATCCCTTTAAAGGGACTATCCCACCTTAACATTACATTTTAGTTGAGTTAGCCATGTTGATGGCTTGGCATTGAAATTAAGTATGGTAGCAGTTAAAACAACCACATTGATCTAATCAAAAAGATATTCGAGTTTGATTTTGACATCTGTAAAAAAATAAGGCCCATGTGTATTTGAATAGAGCCTCTAAACCGACAGCGTCGTCTCTTTTTACCCAACTGGTAATGATTGTCGACTTGGTTTAAGGTCAGCCTTGGAATATTTTCGTCTTTCATGTTTCGATCCCCGGGTGGTTCGCAATCTAGAGGCTAGCACTATCAGCTGGAGTTGATGCAGCAGTTGGCCGCCAGGGACCGCTAGTGAGCCAGGGTGTTGACGTCGCAAGCAAATGGTACCAGTTAAGTATTTAACGCTAAATATTTATTTATTTATAAATCAACCAATCAATCAATATTTAGTGGTACCATTTGCTTGTGACGTCATAACACCCTGGCTCACTAGCGGTCCCTGGCGACCAACTGCTGCAATAACTCCAGCTGATAGTGCTAGCCAATTTTATTTACACCAGGTGGTTCGCTTTTTCTGCGCAATATATTTCGACAAAAATTGTGCCATACATTTGGCTGCACAAAGGATTTCCCTGTTATTTTTAAAAAAAACATATGACATCACCAACCCAACTTTCCGCTTAAAACTAAAAGTTGAATATCTTCCAAGATAAAAAAATCGGGAAAAAAGTTCACGAACATGTTCAGCTGACCTCGTCTGACATGAAGACATCCAATTAAGTGTGATTCGACAACTTTCAAAAAGGTGGGACAGTCCCTTTAAATTGTTTTACGAAGCAATGATGAAAATACAAGGTAGTGGAAATCGGCATGTCTCACATCTATGCTAATGCCTCTGCCTGCGCCTGTAGCTGGCATGCGCATGCGCCTGTAGCCCGTTAAATTGGCCAGGTCATGACACAAACAAGGCATTTACTATGCGGGAACAAGGTTAGGTAAAAGTCGAGGATTGTTAATTCGTATGCATCCCAATGCTTCGTTCAGTTCTTGACGCACATCAAAAGGTGGAATATTATGTTACTGTCCGTCCCATGTCTCTCAACATGTCTATGACGTCAGAATGATAAAGAACAGTACATAAATTCAGATATATTTGTGCCCTGAGCTGCACATCCCACCGGTGTCATGCTTACAGCTGTGCATTCATGTTTCTTGTGCACATACTTTACTGTTTTCGCGTGATAACAGCCTTAAACTACGGGCGAAGATAGCCTACAATCGAACATCAACCGAAGCCACATGGACAGGATTATGTCTCCTATGCTGTTCTGTGCGAACGGGAAAAAAACCCGCAGATGCTTCAGACGAATACAATGATAACCTCCCTCGATGCCGAGGAGTGAGAGCGAGACATGTGTGCCGAATATACCACCACTTGGACCGTCATATTGAAAACGAGCACAGTTTATTTATCGCGAGAACTATAACCAGCCGCAATGGAAGCTGACAAACGCCATGTATTATGTGAGAAAGATACCGCAGTCCACCACAGCTGACGGCTATACGAGAGATTAACCGCAATAGGCGATAGCAAGCGACTAAATCGATACAGGACAACGCCGACCGCACAGCCGCCAGGGGAAACAGGACGGAGGCTAGCCGCAACCATCACCCACTAACCGTACCCGGAAATATTATCTCCCATCCCGCCTGCTACTGCTGTCGCGAGAGCCAGCCCGCCGAGGGCGGGGGCGGGGGCGGGGGCGGCTGGGTCAGAAGTCGCCCTCTGTAGGCCAGCATTGACGCTGAGTCGTGCTGCAGCAGCATGTGTTCGCGCAGCTTGGTCCTGGTGGTCAGCCGGTGGGAGCACACGGGACAGATGGTCTCGCCGCGGTGCCAGGACAGATGTTCGCTCCGCCGGGCGCTATTGGCCAGAAACTTGCCACAGCCCGGTACGGGGCAGGCCGATCCACCACCTGGCAATCATACACAGAGTCAGATACGGTCGACCAGAACAGAAATATACCATCCTTCGAGTCAGAATCGAGTCGGAGTAAAGAAAATCGTAGTCAAATTGAGTTGAGTTCACACATTTTCTGAACAGATTCGGAACAGATTCGGAACACAGCCGGAGTAGAAATGCGCCAGAGATGAATGGATCGTAACAATTTATCCGAGCACAACCCTGCTGGAAACCGAAGTTTACATAACGCAAACTGATAAAATTATAAATGATGTGTAAGCTTTGTGTTACGGTTTACATGTGGTTATACGCTGCGAACAGTTGATTAATCATTTAGACTAAGGGCAACAGTGCGCGTTTGCTTATATTCCTGTCCCTAGATGGCACTAGTAGTAAACGCCTGAAGTTATGATGCACCGCATAGCTCGAAGCTTGATGTCAAGAACTACTGCGGTTTGTACATTGCACTATGGGACATTTTCAATTCTAGCGCGAATTAATTGCTACTTGACCTTTGCGGCGTCCATTTGGGACATATGTGTAAGAAAACTCACTAACCCACCTCGCTGACAATTAATAAAGACGAAAACAAATGGTATTTCTTCAAAACGGCATGCAGTTTTCCGAAATAATATATTTTATAGGGAAACGCTTATGCTTCTCATAGGCTTTTATGGTAGGCCCTGACTGACTGCTTGCGATCCATTCTTCAGCAGCTTAACAACAAAATAAATGGGTCTAATGCTTTTTTTGCAATAAAAGACTACCAAACATTTTTTTTTAAATTCATCTACGCAGTTCCTAGCCCTCGCCCTGATGGGGGTCATTTTGACCCCCCCCCCCCCCTGAGGTTTTTCGGGAAACCAGAAAAACGGCGGAGCGCAGCGCCGCCAAATTTGGCACCGCTTTTTCGGAAATAATTACCAACATTATGTGAAAATGTTGACCTCAGGTCATTTCAGGTCAGGTCACCAGGTCACGTCGTGACCTTACCGCCAAAAATGTGTGTGGTCGTGCCAAAGCCCCAGTGTTTGTTCCAGATATTTGACACTTACACGATTGCATGAGGTCATAAGTACCTACAATACCTATATCTCGGATTTTCCATATCGGTGACCTAAGGGCATGTCAATTTCGTTACGTCCCCATTATAAATCAATGGAAAAAATATACAAATGCTTTCTATTCAGAGAATATGCATTAGATCAGGCCATTTTTTCATAATCATATCATTTTAGCTCATTCTTGTTGACCCAGGTACCATTGTTGCTCGGTGACCTCTGCAAGGGCAGTTGAGATCATCTGAGGTCATCAGCACTTTTTTGTCAATAACTTCGATATAATAAAGATATATATTCGTGCAAATGATACCACTGTGTCAAGACACTGCGACAAGACCTCGTCAAGACGCATCGCCCCCATATGCAAAATAGCCTACCTGCGACTCACCAAATGACCTTGACCTGAGGTCAAATTTTGAAGTTAACCTAATCAGGTCACCATTAACCCGCGGCGGGCCGGTGCTCGGCGCCACCTTCGCCGTGCCGAAGGGGTGGTGTTTAGACACCCCCTCTAACTCGAAAACTAGGGCTAGAAATACGCAGAAAAAGACGTTCGAAAGATCTCGCCAAGCACATTCGAAAGTACTGAGACATTTTCTTCCTAAAGCCAATATTGAGGTGGTCACCAGAGGTCATCAAGGTCAAATTTTCCAGTTTTAGGACTTCGCTCCAGAAACCCCCAGATATCACAGGAACGGTGATAGCTAGGAACAAACGGAAAAAGCAATGGAAAGCTCTTGAAAAATGCAATCTGCGAGGTGACCTCAGATTGTAGGTCAGGTCAATAGTTTAGGTTCCAGAGCTCGTCAAATGTAAACACAACTATTTTTTACCAAACAGTTTTTCACGAATAGCTTTTTACCTAATAACGACAAGACAATAATTTTGATGCCATCGTGTTTGTCTCGTCAAGGCGCTTCGACTCATATTAGTGTTGACCAGGATAGGTCAACTTAAAAATTTGACCTCAGGTCAAGGTCAAGTGGTGACCCAAGTAGGCCATCTTGCATATGGGAAGACGTGCCTCGACGAGACAAACACATTGGTGTCGGTTTCACTTCTCTATCGTCATTATGTCGAAGTTATTGACATACAACTGTTGGTGACCTCAGATGACCTCGGCTGACCCTGTATGGGTCACTGAACAAAAATGGTACCTGGGTCATCACTAATGGCCTATAATAACATAATCCAGAAGGAATTAGGCTGATATCTTGCGTATCCTTGGAATAGGAAGCATTTGAATATTTCCCCATTGACTTATAATGGGGAGGTCACGAAATTGACCCGACCTTCGGTCGCTGATATACAAAATCCAAGATAAAGTAATTGTAGATATATATGACCTTATGAAATCCTGTAAGTGTAAAACCAATCATCCAAAAACTGTGACTGTGGTCGACCACAAGTTTTTTTTGTAGGTGGGGTCACGTGACCTGGTCTGGTGACCTGACCTGAGATGAACCGAGGTATTTTTTAAAAACATAATGTGGGCAATTGATGCCCGAACAGCTGTGCCAAAAACGGCGGCGCTGCACGCCGCCGTTTTCCCGCTATCCTCGAAAAACATGAGGGAGGGGGTCTAACCCCCACCGGCACGGCGCGGGTAAGATATGTCGAAGCAAAATGACGAGACAAACACGATGCTGGTAAAATTATTGCTCTATGTTTAACCGATAAAACAGTTATTCACGAAACACTTTTTGGAAGAAAATGCCACCGTGACCTTTGGTGACCTTCGAAGCCTAAACTATTGACCTTATTAATAAAAAAGGACATATACGGCGATTGCATTTTGCATAAGCTTTCCATTGTTGTTTTCTGTATGTTCCTAGCTATCATAGTTTTCGAGATATTTGGTGATTTCTGGAGCAAAGTCCTAAACTTGGAAAATTTGACCTTTGATGACCTCTGGTGACCTCAATATTGACAACATGAGCTAAGCAAAATGCCCCAATAAACTTCTGATATCTTTCTCGAGTTTCGAACACTTTTTCCGCGTCTTTCTAACCCTTTTAGTTTGTTAGTTAGTGGGGGTCATTTTGGCCCCACCCCGCCCGAATAGGGTGGGGGTCAAATGAACCTTTCAGGTTTTAATTGGCTCATTTCAATGATGACATTTCTGTTCAAAATGGAGAGTTAAATAAAACAAGAATATGACGATGTGCTTAAACACTGTTCAATTTGGCACCTCTAATCGCTGAATGAGAGAAGTATATGAATATGTTTGAGCTCCCGTGGTTCCAAACAGGGCAACAAGGGGCAACTCATTTTGCTTGGGCGTTATGCAACATGAACCAGAGTTTCGAATGGTACCAATTCAAACACGCAATTCGACGAAATTTGAGGTTAAAAGCTTACATGTTTGTAAAATGCATTTGGGAAAACGCTAACATTTGAATATGATGGCAAATATGTGTGTTAACCCGCGCACTGCAGGGGGGTTGATCCCCCCCCCCCCCCCAGGTTTTTCTCAGATAGCGAAAACGCGGCGGCGCGCAGCGCCACCGGGTTTTAGGACACCTGTTAGAACATAAATTGCGCACACTTTTAAGAAAAAATTTGACCTCGGGTGATCTCAGGTCAGGTCACCAGACCAGGTCAAGTGACTCCATCTCCAAAAACGTTTGCAGTTGTGCCAAAGCCAGAATTTCTCACCGATCAGTTTGAAACTTACAGGGTGTCATGCGGGCGTAAGTACTTACAATTCGTTTATTTCGGAATTTTGATATCGGTGACCTAAGGTCAGGTCAATTTCGTGACCTCCCCATAATAAGTCAATGGGGAAATATTAAAATGCTTGCTATTTCAAGGATATTTTTGATGATCCAAGTGTAAGTTTTGTTCAGTGACCCATATGGGGTCATTTGAGGTCATCCGAGTTCACCATCACTTGTTTGTCAATAACTCGCGACATAATGATGATAGAGAAGTAAAACCGGCAGAAATGTGTTTGTCTCGTCGAGACACGTCTCCCTATATGCAACATGACCTACTTGGGTCTTGACCTCAGGTCAAGGTCACGTGACCTGTGGTCATTTTTATTTGAATTGACCTAACAAGGTTACCGTGTATATCATTCGAAGCGCCTTGACGAGACAAACACAGCGGCGTAAACAGTTGTCCGTTAGCTTGATTATGTTAAAAGTTAGGAGCGACAACAGTTTTGCAAAACAAAACAAAAAAAAATCCCCCTTTTTACCTCTGGAGCCTAAAATATTGACCTGAGGTCAAATTTGAGGAAACCTTGTCGATTGCAAATTTCAATGGCTGGCGATCGCTGTGCCAGTTTGTTTCTAGCTAGCATAGTTCCCGAGATATATGGGAATTTCTGGAGCGAAGTCCTAAAACAGAAAAAAAAACTGGAAAATTTGGCATTTGATGACCTCTGGCCACCTCAATTTTGACCTTACCTAAACAAATACTGAAATACTTTCGATAGAACTTGTATCAAGCTATCAAACGCCGTTTTCCGCTTGCCGCTAACTAGCGTAATTTTCGAGATCTCACGGGGGGGGCGGAAATCAACCCCCCTGCAGTTCATGTTCGGCGCAAACCCCCTGCAGTACGCGGGTTAATGTACTGTAGGGGGAATTTAGAAGGGGGAATGCACATATTTCGGAAGACAAAAGGTTGGTATACTTAAAAATGGTATGCATTCAATCACCCCTCCTTGTTAAATACTTTCCGATAGACATATATGTATGTCAGTGGTTGGCGCGCCAGACAAGCTAAAATCTGCTTTGTTTCATTTTCTTAATTTCCAGGGCCAATTATGAATTAAGTATGAGCTGCATACAAAACAAGATTATTGCAGTCGTAAAATTCAGACAATTTTACATGTCAGACAGGTTTAATCGCCGAAATTCTGAAATTTGTATTTTCGCATTTATTCTGGCTAAATCAGAAAACGTCTCATAGTGCACTGGGGGGAAGGGGTAACGAGTCATTCTGATTATCAAAGGGGTATGCACTATCCATACCCTTGTCGCTGAGAACCGCTGACTTAATAGCAAGGGCGCCGCCACCTTTCAAAAGTTGGAGGGGGGGGGGGGACGGAGGCATTCCGAAGTCGATTTGTCCATGCAACGCCCATAGGCGTAATGTTAAAATCCGAAAATGTTGGGGGGACACGTACCCCCCTCCCCCCCCTGTGGCAGAGCCCCTGCTTAACCCTATTTGTAACAGGGGGGATTCCGCCCCCCCCCCCTCATGTTTTTCACAGATATCTCCAGAACGGCTGGGAGCAGGTCCATGAAATTTTGGGACTTTTCATAGAATTGAATACCGCATTTGGAGTCAAAATTTTGAGTTCTTAACCTGAACAGAGGCGGTTCCAGGGTACAGTTTTGGGTGGGTTCGGAGGCGATATTTGGCGATAATACGGAAATGCGATCTTCACGGTTTCTTCGTAACTGCCTCAAGTATGAAGGAGTTACATCGGTTCACGGTGATTGCAACAAGTGCAAATTAGTTGATGTTAATTAAATATCATTAAAATTTCATGGCAGAGGCGGTTTCAGCGGCTTGAAAAGGGGGGGGGGGGGTTTCCAGGAAGTATTCAATGCTTGGCGGGAAGCAAATAGAGCAATGTAAGGGGCATTTATAGTTATCAAGATGTAAAAGATAGCTTCTGCTTCCATTATTTGCATAATTTATTACATATAGAGGTTCAGGGGCGTGTTCAGGCACATGAAAAGGGGGGTGACTGGCTTGGTGATGACGATATGCCAGCGATAACGGCGCAATAGACGGTTAGATTATAATTATATATGCACATATGAGGCCAGGGAAGGGAATAAAGTCATTTTTTCAGAGGCGCGCTCAGGAATGGAAGAAAGGGGGTCATATTATTGCAAGGAAACTAAGAGGCATGGGCGTACAATGACATAACATACTGTAGTTTTCGGATGAAACACGCACCACAGGCTACTCTACGAACGATTATAAGATAATAGGCGAGTCCAGGTAGGGTACAAGGGGGGTAAGCAATGTTAATTGAAGTTGTAAGTGAAATAGTCACTGTTGACTAGTTAGTATCATAATAGCGGATAATATACTTATCAAAAGGTATTGAGCCGCCCCAGTTTGGATCCTGGATACGCCTATTATGAAGTACAACATTCAAAAAGGAACTATCTACGATCAGTAACATATTTATAGTGCTGGGTAGCAACTTGTCTGCGGTTAATATTTTTTCCAATTTTACCCCCCTTTTTCACTAACCTGGTACCGCCTATGGCAAAAATATGATTTTTTAACTGTTTTGCCTCATGTCACAATCACATACCATTTCATTTCTTTAAAATAAAAAAATGGTTTTATTACGCATTTATTTCACCCCCATAGAGTGACCTGCACACGCCTATGATTTTTGAATTTTCAAACGCCACTGTCATATATCAATTTCCAATTCAATCTCTATCGATTCGTATTAATTGTGTTAAAATCGGTCGATAAACATGAAAGCTATGTTGGAGCAAAAATACCACTAAAATTTGTGGTTTTTGCCCCCCTATCAAAAATGTAGATTTTATTATTTAGAAATGTAAACCGTGTTGAGGGGAACCAAACGCCGTTTCATTTTTGAAAATCGGACGGGTAGATCTCGAGATCTCAGGGGGGCGGAATCCATCCCCCCCCTGTTACAAATAGGGGTAGCCAGGAGCCTGTTACAAATAGGGTTAATGACCGTGAACAACGCCTAAGGGTCATTCCACCACGTCAGATCGCACAAGAATGGACAGTTTTGAACCCAACCCTTTCGATTTCGATGAAATTTGGGGCACGTGTAGTACCCAATTAACGGTCATCATGTACAAACTTTAAGCTCCATTTTTCAAACTTTTAGCTCTCTGAGGTCAGAGTTACGGGTCATCTTAGGTTGCACGTTTTTGCCGACATTTTATCATTTAAAAGTGCATATATTGGCGAAAAATTAGTCTAGGAAGCTCCTTTTAGCTCCATTCGACCTCTGAGGTCAGAGTTACGGGTGATCTTAGGTTACACGTTTTTGCCGACATTTTATCATTCAAAAGTGCATATATTGGCGAAAAAAATTTCTAGGGAGTTCTTATCCAATGGCGGCGGTTGCCGCCATTGGATAGGAAAATGAATGTCCATTGCTATGTACCTCCATGATTTCACATGACCTTCATATGACCTTTGACCTGACAAGGTCAAAGTTAACATTTCGAGTTATTACTGTGTTTGCCTGCCCCGAAATCCACCCAAATTTAACACGAGCGTGGTTACATCATCGTCTCAAAGCATGTGCAAAAGAATGGCGGACACTTACAAAGTTTTTCAGATATGGATTTTTGGTATAACTATGTCGCGCCGGCGCGGCGCGATCGCACAAGAATGGGCAGTTTTGAACCCGACCTCTTTCAATTTCTATGAAATTTGGGGCACGTGTAGAATCCAATGAACGATCATCATGTACAAACTTTTAGCTTCATTCGACCTCTGAGGTCAGAGTTACGGGTCATGTTCAGTTCAGAGTAATTTTATTATCAACTAAACATATACAGCGAAAGAACGAAAGTCATCTTAGGTCGCACGTTTTTGTCGACATTGTATCATTCGAACGTGCATATATTGGCGAGAAAAAAAATTGTTGCGGAAGTTGCGGTTGCCGCCATTGGATAGGAAAATGAATGTCCATTGCTATGTACCTCCATGAGTTCACATGACCTTCATATGAACTTTGACCTGACTAGGTAAAAGTCAAAATGTCGAGTTATTACTGTGTTTGCCTGCTCCGAAATCCACAATTTAACACGAGCGTGGTTACATCATCGTCTCAAAGCATGTGCATGTGTGTGCATGTGTGTGTGTGTGTGTGTGTGCATGTGCATGTGCATGTGCAAAGTGTGTGAATGGCGGTCACTTACAAACTTTTTAAGATATGGGATTTTAGTATAGCTATGTCGCGCCGGCGCGGCGGAGCGCCGTCCGCGGCGCGTCAGATGTCAAGTCGGTTGCATGTCGTCTTGAAACTGTGCAGTCCCGTTGTGGGCACCACTGGTAACGTGTGTACCTATTTTTACCAGGTGTAATGGGGGAACATGTATTTGTAATCCTTGTTGAGAGAGAATCAATTCATAGAAGATAGCCACGGGCACGTTCAACCGGCGCGACATAGTATACTAAAATACCCAATCTTAAAAGTTTTTAAGTGTCCACCATTATTTTGCACATGCTTTGAGACGATGATGTAACCACTCTCGTGTTAAGTTTGGGTGCATTTTGGGGAAGGCAAACATAAGAAAAACTTGAATTGTTGACTTTGACCTCATCAGGTCAAAGGTCAAATTTAGGTCATGGAAGTTCATCGGGTACAATACATAGTCCGAGCATATATCTGTGCTCTGGTTGAAACCGCACCTTCCTGGAACAATGTTTTGCCAATATATGCACGTTCGAATGATACAATGTCGGCAAAAACGTGCGACTTAAGATGACCCGTAACTCTGACCTCACGAGGTCGAATGAAGCTAAAAGTTTGTGCATGATGATCGTTCATTGGGTACTACACGTGCACCAAATTGTATATATGCATTCTCACCACTTGTCACGGCGCAGCGGCGTTCTACATTGTCATTTGCTAATGGACTGCCATTTCCGCAAAATTTGTACCACCCAAAACAAACAAATCCCAGATGTTTTAGAGGTTTCGCTCGACCATTTTCCATCAATCCTCGCTCCTCAGCATGTGCAATGTGAAGCGGCTATTTCGCATCTCTTCAAATTGCCAGAGTTGAATGCGCATCTGTATTGACTCCGGGCGAATATCACGCGACAACATATTTACACGGTATCACCTACAACATCTACCAATACCGGCCGAAGCGAATTGTACTGGATATGAAGAGGAAATAACGCATTTACACGTACGACATCTTCCAGCGCAAGCAAAAACAAATATTTCACAGCGTTCACAAAACAACGCATTTATACGTTGATGCACCGCCTTTTATCGCACCAGCCAGCGCGAACAATTCGCACCATTTCAACGCAACTTCAAACAACACCACTGCACAGGAGAGGGTAATCTCTACCGCAGAACCAGCCATCCCAGACCACTGGGTCCCTTCTCGCGCCGCCCTGGAGCAGTGCCCCCGCTCACAGGTCGCCCTGGAGCGACGCTCCCGCTCACAAGTCGCCATGGAGCGACACCCCCGCTCACAGTTCGCCCCGGAGCAACGCCCCCGCTCACAGGTCGCCCTGGAGCAACGCCCCCCGCTCACAGGTCGCCCTGAAGCGACGCTCCCGCTCACAGGTCGCCCTGGAGCGGCGCCCCCGCTCACAGGTCGCCCTGGAGCGACGCCCCCGCTCACAGGTCGCCCTGGAGCGACGCCCCCGCTCACAGGTCGCCCTGGAGCGGCTGGTACCGGCGCTGCATCCTGCCGGGGGTCAGCGTCAGCGCGTGGACCCGCAGCGCGTGGATCCGCAGCCGGGACTTGTCGGTCAGACGGAGGCCGCACACGGGACAGATGGTCTCGCCGCGGTGCCATGAGCGGTGGTCAGAGGCGCGCTGAGAGTTCTTTAGCCACTTGCCGCAGCCGGACTCCGGGCAGAACCGGCCTGAAACTGACACACCGAACATGGGTAAATGGATGTCAATAAGAACAATGGGAAAGGTGGCTGTTTCGTTGGGTTGTTTGAAACCATTTACACGCTGTTAGTTTGGTGAACATGTATCGGCGTGGAACTGACGCTATGATGCTACTCAGACAGCAAAACGCATCCAACTAGTCCACTTCATCTAGAGAAACAACGCATTGCGGGACTTCGGGAGAACACAATGAGAGAGAACAGCATCACTGTTCTTTTTAGAAACCCAAGTTATCCTTTCGACCAGTCTTCAATCAAAAGACATGCAATGAACTCCGAAGCGATTGATTTTAGTGGCAAACTAGGATACCGATCGTAACAAGTGAAATACTATCAAATACTGTGCTTTCAAGAAGAGGATTTAAAGGGAAATAATTAACTTTCCCACAAAAATGAAGTTAGTACTTGCAATCGACAGACGAGGCCAACATATGATGTAAATCCATCGCATTTTGCATATAAAAATTCCTTCCGAGAGATATTTCAAGTTAATCTTGATAAGCGTTCCACACTTTTAACGACCGGTACTTGCAAGAACTTTTCGGTTTCCATCAAACTCCGGGCTTTTCCCGTATTGCTTTTTTTACGCAATGGTGTGGAAAATATATTTTGCGTTCTGCTTGTTGTGATTATATACCTACCCGCCCATCCTTTACAATTAACAACCATTGAAACAAAAACTGGCAATTAAAACGGAAGCTCATCGATGCACATTGACGGCGACCTATTTAGTGTCGGCTATTTTCCCATTCAACAACGTTGAACAGATTGATACAAAAGCGCCAGATGTGTCGCTTTCCAATAGTGGAGGGAAAATACCGATCATGAATTTCCCATACTTCCAACTTTGAATTAGGGAATAATTGTATTTAATTCTTAAATTTAGATCACATCATTTTAATACCATAACGGTAGCCAAAGAAATTGTTGCTAACAAAATCAAAAGGTCATTATTTCCCCTTAAAGGTAGATAGTCACCTTTTGATTTTGTTAGCAACAATTGATTTGGCTACCGTTATGGTATTAAAATGTTGTTATCTAAATTTAAGAATTAAATACAATTATTCCCTAATTCAAAGTTGGAAGTTTGGGAAAATTAATGATCGGTATTTACCTCCACTATTGGAAAGCGTAACATCAGGCGCTTTTGCATCAATCTGTTCAACGTTGTTGAATGGGCACGTGTAAACAAATCGCCGACACTAAATAGGTCGCCGTAGTTTATATTGGCACCGGCCGGTAAACTGCCGATGTCAATGCACTTTTTTTCAAATGATTGTTGATGGTTCATATTTTTTTGGGCACATATTCGCAAAAGATAGAGTGCAGGAAACATATTGCATACCTTCATGATAAATAACAATGCGTAGGGAAGCTAATTTACTGAATTCGTTACCGAGTACTTGCTGAGTACCGACCGATATAAGCGTGGATCGCTTATCGGTAGGAAACTGCCAATATCTTTCGGTAGGAATGTTTATATGAAAAATGTGATGAATTTACATCACAGTTTGGTCTCGTCTATCGATTTCAGGTGCTAACTCCATTTTTGTGGAAAAAGGTGATTATCTCCCTTTAAACCTCTAACAGATGTAATCTTGTGTGAGCTAAGCCATCACCCAGATCCCTCATTCTGCACCACCACCCTCTTCCCGCCGCCGCTGATGTTATACACCGTCAGCAGGTCGACACTTGACATCGGTTGACATCGGTTGGCATTCTATCGTGGTGGCATTGGGGCTTTACGGGGCTTCATTGGGGCTTTACGACGACATGACTGCTGTCATTAATCGTCGGGGTTTCTGACGCCGACCCAAGCGGGGGAGCCGAATGACCTCGCCAGCAGCCAGACTCGAACCCGGAACCCATGCATTTTCCGAGTCCAACGCCAACGAGTCGAACGGCGTACCAACTCAGCCACCCAGACCCCACATCCCATCATCGCGGTGAGCGGACACGGATAAACAATTAGTAAACAACATTATTATGATTAAGTATATTTGTATTTACCAAAGATCAATTAACATGAAGAAGTATCAGTGACGCCAGTGGCCGCAAACGTCGCTCCAAGAGGTCGAACACACGCAATAGGACACGAGCTACTTATGTATCCCAAATAATTTAGATTAAAAAATAAGTATATACCTTAGGCTTAAGTCAAAACACAAGCTATGGACCGGTGACTTTGGCAACACGAACAAACGGACTGAAATGGCCCGCCTTCGAAAGCACAATCAAAAGGGAGGAGCAAAATGTGTGACCTGATGCAAAACTAATATTGACGCTCCCCGGGGAGTTTCGGACAGTGGTATATCGACTAAGACAATCTTGCCCGAGAACTGCCGACAACAATATGAATGAGCATTCATATTTTGCCAGCACTGTCAAGTCGTTTCGGAAAACGTAATACAATTAAGTATATAACTGATTGATTATAGGTACATATGATACGCAGCGCTGAATTCAATACGAATACATGTTTATGTTAAGCATGTGGCCAGTGAGCGTTTGAAGCACATACAACATTCTTCACTTCCAACATCGCACATGCAACATATTACTTTTTGGATCGTTATCACTCATCAAGGGAGCTATTACTAACGATACGATATGTGGTAAACAAGAATCAAATGCCACAAGTGCACGCCGATTCCCTGTGTTTACAGTCTCTAACCTAAAATTAAGCTTATTCCTTAAACTAAACCATTCTATTCAACCAGACCGACATTCCCATCGGTCCCCGTTTCTCAGTCCCCGTTTTGTGAAACACGCGTGTTTCACCTATCAATCGCATAATACGCATGTCCTCCTATCACTGAAGGCCGCTGCAGTGCGGCTGCCACTGCCTGCCGCCGGTCCTCGACAGTGCCAGGTTGTGTGTCCTCGTATCACTGCTGGCCGCCGTAGTGCGGCTGCCACTGCCTACCGCCGGTCCTCGGCAAGGCCAGGTTGTGTGTCCTCCTATCACTGCTGGTCGCCGTAGCGCGGCTGCCACTGCCTGCCGCCGGTCCTCGGCAGTGCCAGGTTGTGTGTCCTCGTATCACTGCTGGCCGCCGTAGTGCGGCTGCCACTGCCTACCGCCGGTCCTCGGCAGGGCCAGGTTGTGTGCCTTCAGCGCGTGTGCCCTCAGATAGTGTTTGTCGGAGAGCCTCCGGTGGCAGACGGGACACTGGGTCTCGCCGCGGTGCCAGGCGCGGTGGTCCGACACACGCTGCGAGTTGCGCAGCCACTTTCCGCAGCCGGGCTCTGCACAGCGCCAGCCTGGGAAGTAATGCCGGCATGTCAACTGAGTCAGCAGGATCAGACTGATGATGGTGACACTGTATACTGGTAATGATGACGAGTTGGGTTTTATATAAGGCGCTCCGACTACTTCGGTCAATACTCGTATATCGGGCAGTACTTCAAAAGGTCAGATCTGTAATGCGGCTTCTTCGTCCTTTCTGCTTACATGTAGCCTATTCGAGCCCGATTTGTTCGATAGGTTCAAGTCATCACGTTAAGTAGATACAATAGTAAGAATAATAAAATAGCAAAACAAAAAGAATAGTTCAAATGTTTATTCGGTAAAATATGCCACCTTAATAAAACACGAAACATAAACATTTAACACTTTAAGTAAAGCCACAACATGGAAACCAGAAGTAGCCAACTCTTGACACTCTTTCGCCGAACGACATGAACGACGCAAAGCATCAGGCCGATTATCTCACGATACACCGCCACCCAGATAGTGCATCTATTCTCACCAATATTTAAAATCTGCACTAAATCATATTTGCACCGATCTCCGTAAGCCAACAGCTTAGCATGAAACACGGACTGAAGAGCAAAACGTTTCTCAGTCATTATAACAATTCCATCACCACCGGTCTGCATTCTACGAGCATTGCCAGCACCCCGCGCTCGGCCATGGATATGTGGCCGCGGAAGCCTGCTGTGGAGGGCAGTGTTACAGCTAGTGCTGCGATACAACCACCACCACAGGGGCACCACTTTGACGAACTTGCACCACCAGCGCTACGGCGATGTATATAGAAGAAAAACAAAAAAAAGCGTCTGCTCGTGATGTTGACACGTTCTAACGTCCTCGCACCGAAGCCACGCAAGCCAGAACGTCGGAATCAGCAACATTGGAAGAGAACCAGACAGTGAGGACGATAGTCCACAAGTCAGCTCAGTAATCGTTGGCCAGTCGGTCTAACATCAGCTCAGTCGGTCTAACATCAGCTCAGTCGGTCTAACATCAGCTCAGTCGGTCTAGTCTAACATCAGCTCAGTCGGTCTAACATCAGCTCTGTCGGTCTAACATCAGCTCAGTCGGTCTAGTCTAACATCAGCTCAGTCGGTCTAACATCAGCTCTGTCGGTCTAACATCAGCTCAGTCGGTCTAACATCAGCTCAGTCGGTCTAACATCAGCTCAGTCGGTCTAACATCAGCTCAGTCGGTCTAACATCAGCTCAGTCGGTCTAACATCAGCTCAGTCGGTCTAACATCAGCTCTGTCGGTCTAACATCAGCTCAGTCGGTCTAACATCAGCTCTCCGAGCGCAGAAACTGGCGCTGCACTCGAGTCTCGACCGTTCCCAGTCACCGGGTCACCGGGGTAAAGTTTTCCATCCACGGAGCAGAGGTTTCTCTCTCGGGGCCACACCGCTGACCATTGGTACTCAGCCTGATCAAGTTAGGTTGATTTGTGCCGCGTCAACCGATGTTAGTTCAACACCTGGCTAGGTCATAAGAGATCAGAGGACAGGGTCAAGCCCAGCTAGGTCAGCCGAGGTCAGAATTGTGACCTTCTAGGTCAGTAGAGAGCGAAGTAGTGACCCTCTTAGGAGGTCAGAGTGATGTTCATACAGGCAAACAGAGCCTGATGTTATGTCCTCTCTGGTCCGGTCTAGTTTGGTCAGGTCAGGGTCAGGTCAGGATCACTAGAGGTCAATAAGGCGGTCGATTGCCCAGTGGCGGTCGGCCGTAGTGAGCCGGCGGCGGCGGAGGGGGGAGCTGGGTCGGAGGCGGGGTCGGGGGCGGTACACAGCGTGCCGAACGCCGATACTCGCGCAGCCGTCTAGTCTCGCTGAAGCAGCGGTGGCACATGGGACAGATGGTCTCGCCGCGGTGCCAGGCGCGGTGGTCCGACAGGCGCTGAGAGCTAGTAAGCATCTTGCCACACCCGGGCTCCAGGCAGCGCCAGCCTGAAACGGACGACGGGTCGGCGTTAGCAGTACGTCCGCCAGCGCAGGGTAGGGAGGCCGGCACAGCTGTGGTGACAGGACCCAAAGCTGGGGTAGCAGAAGGCCGTGCTGGGTCTGGCGCGTCGGGTCAAACACCGACTGCCACGGCCTCAGGCAGCTCTAATAATGCAAGTGCTCAGGATCACAGTGTACCGGCTTCTGCCGTGCTTCGACTCATGAGAGCGTTTAACACTTACCGGTTAATGGGCGGATACTGGATAGCCGATATACGCTGTCGGAACCGAACCAATTATCTGTGATCAGCATGTCAGTAAAAGTTGCAGCCGCTTCGTCATTAGTCATTCGTCTGATAACTGGCAGCAGTTCGGAACTATTCATGTACAAAACAATGAAAATCTACTCGTTTTATTTAAAAGAATACCCTTCAACGGAGCTTAAGTTCAACATAACATGCTTCCGTGATGCTCGTTCAGCGTTACCCACCCACAACCAAGTGGAATTCACTCAAATCTCTGCCTGCTAAGAATAACACTGCGAACACATGTGAACCAAACTGAACTTCACTCAACTCGCTTTCCACGAGGACTGCCGCATATAAACAGCTCGCATGGTCACATCAAGATAAAACAAACCCTTGATCACCCACAATCAGGTGAGCGGGTTTCTCTGGTGCGGTTCGCCCGACACATGCGGCCGGCTCAGCATATCCGGGGGCGGGGGGGGGGGGCTACGACAAAACACCATTACACAAAGATAGAGCCACAGAACGCGAAAATCCGCGTTTTTGACTCCGAGCAACGTAAGGTGGCATTATTCTCCCGCTGCGATGCGCCGTCCTGCCATGACCGGATCTCAAGACCGTCATTACGGCGGCGGCAGCTGTGGCGGCTGGCACTGTCCTCGCTCCGGGCTCCCCAGCAGCCCGAGAGGCGGTGAGACATGGCTCTGTGCCGCTCTGCTCGGTCAGAGAGCGGGCGGCTGACACTGTCCCCGCTCCAGGTTCCCCAGCAGCCCAAGAGGCGGTGAGACATGGCTCTGTGCCGCTCTGCTCGGTCAGAGAGCGGGCGGCTGACACTGTCCCCGCTCCAGGTTCCCCAGCAGCCCGAGAGGCGGTGAGACCGCTCTGCCCGGTCAGAGAGCGGGCGGCTGACACTGTCCCCGCTCCATGTGAACCCGCAGCCACCGCCTGTCGCTGAACCGGTGTTGGCAGACTGGACACTGGGTGCGGCCGCGGTGCCAGGCGCGGTGGTCCGACACCCGCTGCTGGCTAGACAACCACTTGCCGCAGCCCGGCTCCAGACACCGCCAGCCTGCAAAGAACGGCCCCGCGTCAGAGGGCCAAATACCCGCAGTACACCGGACAACAAAAAAAAATGAGAAGAAATTGAATAACATCTAGCGAATACCGGGAGAAATCAGAAGAAACTGAAGTAAATACATTTTAAGCAGTTATAATTTATCTTATTCCGCATCGCACGGACGGAAACATCATACGGCTCTTCTTTGGAGAATATTACGAATCAACGTTGGAGGCAGTAACAGGGATTCATGGAATTCTGGACGTTCCAGTATTGACAATGTGGTGACCTTGACTGGGCCAGGCCCGTTGTCCTGCACCGGCCGAGCGCAGCTCTGGGAGTTAGACTGTGCCGCACAGCACGACACCGCCCGAGGCCATTTGTGGGCACGAGCCAAGAACGGTGGCGTGCGGACAACCAGGAAGCGGCCATGAGCGTGGACCGGTGCCCGCGGGACAGAGGCTCCAGTGTTTGGTGAATTGTGATACAGGCTTAATCGTTTGTTAGTGCGGTTGTTCAAGTACGATGTTTTGTTTTAAATACACGTTCCGCTCGGGATTTTCTTCTCGATTGGTACAACGCAAGGACATAATTATCAAAGGATAATTTGCACTTGCAGTATTTTGACATACCTACTGTTAAAGGGAATAGTACACCTTTAACATTAGTTTTTAACTGAGATAGCCAGATTGTCGGGAGTACTGAGAAATCTCCAAATCTGAAATTTTTCCTTCCAAAACGACCTAGTTGCTGAGTTTCAACGCAAACACCGTTGGGTATATTTGGTCATATTTTAAAGGGCCAAATATTGTGACGTTTCGCATACGTCATTAGTATTCCTACCGCACTTCGTTTTCGCTATTTGAACCGACCGTCACCGAAACGCATCAGTTCCAAGGCCCTATAACCAGGTAAGGACACGAGCCATTTGACCTTGAACTCGGCAGACCGCCGGATGACGTCACTGGCGGCAGCCGGCTCCTTCGACGACGCCGCGCTCAAGCGGAACACGTAAGTCAGCCGACAGTTACAAGTTACAACTCGTCAGTGGCGCACACAGGGAGGGCAGGGGGGGGGGTCAAAAGGGTCAGCTGACCCCCCAATTTATGAGGGGCACGCATCACATGGACTCGTATTCTGGCCCATACCTGGCACTGGCAGGGGCCCGGTCTTGGTCAGGCCTGATCGAGACAGGGGCCCGTTGCTGGCAAATTGGCGTGATATGTGCGCCGGTCAGGACGAGGGCTCGATTCTTGCATATTCTTAATGCTGGCCCGTTTTGGTAGGGGTCCGGTCTTGGTTAAGCCCAATCGAGGCAGGGGCCTGGTGCTGGCAAAGGCGTGGCATGGGGCCCGGTCAGGACGAGGGCCCGTTCACAACATGACCCAGTCCTGGTATATTCTTGATACTGGCCAGTTCCTGGTAGGGGTCCGGTCTTGGTCAGGTCCGATCGAGGCAGGGGCCCGGTGATGGCAAAGGCGTGATATGGGACCCGGTCAGAACGAGGGCCCGGTCACAACAGGGCCCATTCCTTGCAAATTATTGATACAGGCCTGTTACTGGTAGGGACCTGTTCCTGGTAGGGGCCCCATCAAGGCAGGGCCCCGGAGCTGGCAGAGACGTGATATGGGGCCCGGTCAGGTCGTGGGATCCGTCACAACATGACCCATTCCTTGCAAATTATTTATACGGGTCCGTTCTTGGCCAGGCCCGATCGAGGCAGGGACCCGGTGCTGACAAAGTCCCGGTCACAACAGGGTCCGGTCCTGGCAAATTATTGATACTGACCCGGTCCTGGAAGCGGCCCGGTCTTGGTCACTGGTCAGGCCCGATCGAGGCAGGGGCCCGGTGCTGGCAAAGGCGTGTATCAGGGGGCCGGTCAGGCGTCGAGCCTGGTTCCTTCGAATTATTGATATCACGGGCACATTCCAGGCATGGCAGTAAGGCAGGGGCCCGGTCTTGATCAGGCCTGATCCTGACAAAATGTAGCATGCCGGGGCCGTCCTAATGAGGGTCCTCTCATGACAGGGGCTGTTTTCTGCGAACCGAGAGCCCATGTTAAAACAGGCCCGCTCGAACATGGTAAAATTCGCGGTCGAGGCAGACAGAGGTCGAGAAAAGCTGTCTTGCAAATTACGAATCTTGTGAAGAAAACCTTATATTTTCGGTGTCTCATACGAGCCTTCTTTTACGCAACGTTAAGCTGAGCCTAGCCAAAGTTGGGGGGGGGGCGTCCTGAGTTGGGGGGGGGAGATCACTCTCTGCCCCCCCCCCCTGTTCCCAGGCCTATGCGCCGGCGGCAGTCGTGTCACGGACGTCGCCAGTGCCAGCCGCCGACTGTGCGCTGCGCGCTCTGCCGCCAGTTACGACACATCGTCTTTTTGCTCAGACGAGGTGGCCTATACGGCGCTCGCTCAAGCGGTGTCACCTCCCCCCCCCCCCCCCGATGTGTTCATAAGCTATAAATATTATTGGCCATAACTTTGTCAATTTCCATTGGATTTCCGATTGAAAATAATGCCGACACTCGTCTTGAAAATGCACATCTTTTGATGGGTTGTTCGTACCTGTAACTGCAATGTTCGCTGCAGTAGAAGCACATCTAGAATGTATGCCCCTATTATACATGCGACTTCAGGTTTTGAATAAATAACTTGGCTAATTTTAAACTGATTTCCAATTGAGAATTACCAAAAGATGCTTCGTGAAAATACGCATGTTTTGATGGGTGGCTGGTCGCGGTACCTGCAATATATCGATCAAATTGCGCAAATGTTTGTTCTTGCATTACGCTGTCTTGCGGAAAGTTTGTGATGAGCTATACATATTATTGGCCATAACATTGTCAATTTTCATTGGATTTCCAATTGCAATAATACCGATACTCGTCTTGAAAAGCCACACCTTTTTATGGGTGGCTCGTACCGGTAGCTGCAGCCTGCAATATTACAGGAAATAGTTCACCTTGGAAAAATTTACCAACACGATTTGATTATATTTTGTAATATAATTTCATTTATATTGTCAAAAATGGCCTTATATCTCGCCGATTCAGGACAGAAGGCCGTACATTTGTATCGTTTATCAAAACTATATGCATACTCTCTGAGTCAGAGTCCTGACGTCACGCGAATGTAAAAAATGGTTCAGCCAATCAGATTCGAAAGTAGTCGCGTGAAGATAGACTCGCATTGGAGATGTGCCAACCGGCGGCAGGCGTTCGCTTGCTAGCACCAGCTGCAAGCTGATTGGCTGATGGTATAGACTCTGCCCGGGCTATAACCAGTACAACATTCTTTCGCCAGCACCGCATTCCTTCGCCAAAAACTCAAATATATTCGGCTGGAGAGTCTTTTCAGTCAAGAAAACTTGCAGATAGGGGTTTCCCAACACGGGCTACAAAACTGCTATCTCAGTTTAAAACTAATGTTGAAGGTGAACTATTTCCTTTAACTGCACATGCACACATTTATTTACATCCACCACACGCTGATGAACACACATTTAAACACATTTGTGGGTAGGTATATCACATTTATTTATGCATATGAACATTATGGGTATGTGTTCACGCAACGCCACTCCAACTCTACTCATACAAGGCCATAGTGTACACATTCACACATTTTCAATCGCGACCAATATACTCGCGAGTCGCGAACCAGCGAACGAGGTTGTTAGTGTTGCTTACATGTTGTGATTCAAGGATAGACTTTTGTCGGTATGACGTCACAACTCGTTTTGAAGACGCAAGATTATTGTGACGTCATTTGTATAAATATCAATATTTTCCAATTATGACAAATTAGTACTTCTTTCGCAAAAACGAATGCAAGAACCGTAATCAGGACAATCTTTTCCATCATTCCACATACTTTTCCCAAGGTGTACTATTCCCTTTAATGACTAGCTAAAGTCCCGAAACTTTCTCACATCTTAATTTGAGTGCGACTACATAGGCAGGAACCATGGAAATGATTTCCACTTTTTGTTTATTTCCACTTTCTATATTGAAAGAAGTCGATCTACTTCCGCCCATTCGGTCATAGATCGTCCTCTGAAGTGCCGTTTTTCTGGAAGCCAGCAACGATTTTCTCGCATAATCATTGTCGTAAATTGCAACTTTCGCGTGACGCAGGATTGCTCATGTGTGCCTGACAATTGTTCATAGATATAAGATAGGTAAAATACCTGCATCACGCATTGGTGATTATCGACTGTTCGTTCAACAGATGTTAACCCGCGCACTGCAGGGGCTTTGCGCCGAACACGAACTGCAGGGGGGGGGGGGGTGATTTCCGCCCCCTCCCCCTGAGATCTCGAAAACTACGCTACGTAGCGAGAAGCGGAAAACGGCATTTGATAGCTTGATACATGTTCTATCGAAAGTATTTCAATATTGTTTTAGGTCAGGTAAAAATTGAGGTCACCAGAGGTCATCAAAGGTCAAATTTTCCAGTTTTTCCTGTTTTAGGACATCGCTCCAGAAATTCCCATATATCTCAGAAACTATGCTAGTTTGAAACAAACTGAAAAAAGCAAACGCCAGCCAGTGAAATTTTCAATCGCTGAGGTGTTCTGAAATTTGATCCCAGGTCAATATTTAAGGCTCCAGAGGTAAACAAAGAAGACAAAAATGACGTTTTTTTGCAAAATCGTTTTTCGCTATTAACTTTTTATGTAATAAAGATAACGGAAAACTGTTTACGCCATTGTGTTTATCTTGGCAAGGCGCTTTGAATGATGTACATGGTAACCTTGTTAAGTTACTTAAAAAATTACCTCAGGTCAAGGTCAAGTGGTGACCCAAGTAGGGCATGTTGCATATGGGAAGACGTGTATCGACGAGACAAACACAATTATGTCTGTTTCACTTCTCTATCTTCATTATGTCGGGAGTTATTGACACAAAAGTGATGGTGACCTCGCATGACCTCAAATGACCCAATAGGGGTCACTGAACAAAACTTACACTTGGATCATCAAGAATATCCTATAATAACATGATCCAGAAGTAATTGGACTAATACCATGCATATCCTTAGCATTTGTATATTTCCCTATTTACTTATTATGGGGAGGTTACGAAATTGGCCTGATCTTAGGTCACCGATATACAAATTCCGAGATATACGAATTGTAAGTACTTATGCCCTCATGACATCCTGTAAGTTTTAAACTTATCGGTGAAAAACTCGGGCTTTGGCACAACTGCAAACATTTTTGGAGGTGGGGTCACTTGCCTGGTCTGGTGACCTGACCTGAGATGACCAGAGGTTATTTTTTTCAAAGTGTGCAAAACCCGGCGGCGCTGCGCGCCGCCATTTTTTCGCTATCTTTGAAAAACCTGAGGGGGGCGGAAATCAACCCCCCCGCAGTGCGCAGGTTAACACGCGCCATGCCGGGGGCGTTTAGACGCCCCCCCCCCCCCCCCCCCCCTTCCCCTAAGGTTTTCAAAGATAGCGGAAAACCGGCGGCGCGCAGCGCCGCCGTTTTTGGCATCGGTGTTTGGGCATCAATTACCCGCATTGTGTTTTGTTTTACCTCGTGACATCTCAGGTCAGATCACCAGGCCAGGCCACGCGACCCCACATACAAAACCAAATTGTGGTCGTACCACAGCCACAGTTTTTGGCCGATCTATATCAAACTTAAAGGATTTCATAAGGTTAGGGGTACCTACAATTCGTATATCTCGGATTTGTGTATATCGGTGACCTAATGTCGGGTCAATTTCGTGACCTCCTTATTATAAGTCAATGGGAAAATATTCAAATGAGCTTCCTATACCGAGGATATGCATGATATCAGTCCAATTCCTTCTCGATCATGTTACCATATGCCATTATTGATGATCCAGATGCAATTTGTGTTCAGTGACCCCTACATGGTCAGCTGAGGTCATCCGAGGTCACCAACACTTGTTTGTCAATAACTCTCGACATAATGAAGATATAAGTGAAACTGGCACCAATGTGTTTGTCACGTCGAGACACGTCTCCCAATATGCAACATAACCTACTTGGGTCACCACTTGACCCTGACCTGTGGTCAACTTTCTAAGTTGACCTAACCTGGTCACCATGAATATGATTCGAAGCGCCTTGACGAGATAAACAACACGATGGCGTCAAAAGTATTGACTTATGTTTATTAGGTAAAAAGCAATTCGCGTAAAACTGTTTTGAAAGAAATCGACCTTTTCACCTTTGATGACCTCTGGAGCCTAAACTGTTGACCTGAGCTAAAATTTGAGGTCAATTTGGCGATTGCATTTGCAAGGGCTTTCGATTGCTGTTTTGCGTTTGTCCCTCGCTATCATAGTTTCCGAGATATTTGGGGGTTTCTGGAGCGAAGTCCTGAAACTGGAAATCTGACATTTGTTGACCTCTGGGCTCTGGTGACCTCAAAATTGAGCTGAACGAAAAAATGACTGAAATAGTTTCAAAGTGATTTTTGACGAGCTTTCGAACGGTATTTCTGGGTTTTGTCTAAGTCCCACAGGAACCGAGTTCAAGGGGGGGGGGGGTGTCGAAATGCCCCCCCCCCCCCCCCTGGCACAGACAGGTGACGTCGAGCACCGGCACGGCGCGGGTTAACAAAAAGTTACTCCATTATCATCGGCAAACGCATCGAGTAAGCGAGAAAAGTATATTTCAAAGCAACTACATTTACCCCCAAATTTCTGAAATCTCAGTTCAGCTCCTCTGAACGCCATGTTTCCAGCAGAAGCGTGCCACCAACTCCACCGACAAACATGGACGTGGTAAGTCGAATCTCACAGCAATGCTGCACCGCTGCAGGCAACCACGCCAAGATCGCCCTCACAGCTCTGTCCTTAGTCGACTGGCTGGCTTTCTCCAGTACACGTCTCCGCGCCACACTGTGCGTGGCATCACAGCACACTGTGCGCTGCTTCACATCACACTGTGCGCTGCATCACATCACACTGTGCGCTGCATCACATCACACTGTGCGCTGCATCACAGCACACTGTGCGCTGCATCACATCACACTGTGCGCTGCATCACATCACACTGTGCGCTGCATCACATCACACCGTGCGCTGCATCACATCACACTGTGCGCTGCATCACATCACACTGTGCGCTGCATCACATCACACTGTGCGCTGCATCACATCACACTGTGCGCTGCATCACATCACACTGTGCGCTGCATCACAGCACACTGTGCGCTGCGTCACATCACACTGTGCGCTGCATCACATCACACTGTGCGCTGCATCACATCACACTGCATCACATCACACTGTGCGCTGCATCACAGCACACTGCGCTGCATCACATCACACTGTGCGCTGCATCACATCACACTGTGCGCTGCATCACAGCACACTGTGCGCTGCATCACATCACACTGTGCGCTGCATCACATCACACTGTGCGCTGCATCACATCACACTGTGCGCTGCATCACATCACACTGTGCGCTGCATCACATCACACTGTGCGCTGCATCACAGCACACTGTGCGCTGCATCACATCACACTGTGCGCTGTGTCGCGTCACACCTTGCGCTTCAATGCGTCACACTATAAAAGCCCCATGCCAGCCGCCTGGGCGCTGTGCCCCAGCAGCCCGAGAGGCGGTGAGGCATGGCTCTGTACCGCCCCATGCCAGCCGCCTGGGCGCTGTGCCCCAGCAGCCCGAGAGGCGGTGAGGCATGGCTCTGTGCCGCTCTACTCGGTCAGAGAGTGGGCGGCTGACACTGTCCCCGCTCCAGGTTCCCCAGCAGCCCGAGAGGCGGTGAGGCATGGCTCTGTGCCGCTCTACTCGGTCAGAGAGTGGGCGGCTGACACTGTCCCCGCTCCAGGTTCCCCAGCAGCCCGAGAGGCGGTGAGGCATGGCTCTGTGCCGCTCTACTCGGTCAGAGAGCGGGCGGCTGGCACTGTCCCCGCTCCAGGTTCCCCAGCAGCCCGAGAGGCGGTGAGACATGGCTCTGTGCCGCTCTACTCGGTCAGAGAGCGGGCGGCTGACACTGTCCCCGCTCCATGTGAACCCGCAGCCCGATAGGCGGTGAGACATGGCTCTGTACCGCTCTGCTCGGTCAGAGAACTGGCGGCTGACACTGTCCCCGCTCCATGTGAACCCGCAGCCACCGCCTGTCGCTGAACCGGTGTTGGCAGACTGGACACTGGGTGCGGCCACGGTGCCAGGCGCGGTGGTCCGACACCCGCCCCCGGCTGGACAACCACTTGCCGCAGCCCGGCTCCAGACACCGCCAGCCTGCAAAGAACGGCCCCGCGTCAGAGGGCCAAATACCCGCAGTACACCGGACAACAACAAAAAATGAGAAGAAATTGCATAACATCTAGCGAATACCGGGAGAAATCAGAATACACTGAAGTAAATAAAGTTGAAGTAGTTGGCGTTCTCTTATTCCGCATCGCACGGACGGAAACATCACACGGCTCTTCATAGGATAATATTACGAATCAACGTTTCATGGAATTCTGGACGTTCCAGTATTGACAATGTGGTGACCTTGACTGGGCCAGGCCCGTTGTCCTGCACCGGCCGAGCGCCGCTCTGAGAGTTGACTGTGCCGCACAGCACGACACCACCCGAGGCCATTTGTGGGCACGAGCCGAGAGCGGTGGCGTGCGGACAACCAGGAAGCGGCCATGAGCGTGGACCGGTGCGGGACCTAGGGCGTATCCAAGGGGGTACCCTGGACACCCGCGGGTACCCCCTTGAGCTGAAGGGTCCATTTAATTGAATTTGATGATTTTTTGTCAAGGGGCCCTAAACGGTCTTAGGGGCCCTTGGCTGGGCAGACGTACGTGCCCTCGGTCGATCTGAGGGACGATCGGTCGGCCCGTGAGGGGGGGGGGGGTTCAGTCGCCCTGAAGGGGCCCTCTGCAGTCGGCCTGAAGGGGCCCTCAGTCGGCCTGAGGGGCCATGTCGGCCCGAGGGGACCTAAGTCGACCTGGGGGTTCCCTCAGTCGCCCTGAAGGGACCTTCAGTAGGCCTGAGGGGCCCTCGGTCGACCTGAGGGGCCATGTCGGCCCGGGGTACACCCAGTTGACCTGATGGGGCCCCTCAATCGGCTTTAGGTAGCCCTCAGTCGGCATTAGGGGCCCTCAGTCGGCCTGAGTTAGTCTGAGGGGACCCTCAGTCGGCCTTAGGGGGTCCTCAGTCAGCCTGAGGGGTCCTCAGTCGGCCTCAGGGATCCTTCAGTCGGCCTGAGGGGCCGAGTCGACCTGATGTGATGATGATGATGATGATTGGGGCTTAAGGGCGCCGCAACAATAGTTATATGGCGCCCATGGCCACCTGAGGGGGCCCCGAGTCGGCCCAAGGGGTCCTCGGTCGGCCTGAGATGGCCCCCGGTCGGTGTGAGGGTGCCTTTGGTTTACACGAGGTTGCCCTCGGACCACCTGAGTCCTGAGGGACCTTCTGTCGGTCTGAGGGGCCGTCACTCCTCAATCGGCCTGAGGGGTCATTAGTCGTCCTAGTATGGTCTTCGGATGTCCTAAGGAGGCGCTTGGTCGGCCTGAGACGGCCCTCGGCCGGCCCAGGCCGACCAAGCGCCGGGAGGGCTCTCAGTCGCCATGAGGGTGCCCTCGGTCTACCTGAAGGGTCCACAGTCGGCCTGAGATGGACATTTGCCGGTCTGAGATGAACCTTGGGCAGTCCAAATGGCCCTCGGTCGTCCTGAGGGAGCCCTCGGTCGGCTTGGGGGTCCTTGACCGGCTGAGGGACCCTTGTCCGGCTGAGGGGCCCTCGGTCGGCCTGAGAGGCCTTCGGTGGACCTGAGAAAGCCTTCGATCGGTTTGAGGGGCACTTGGCCGGTCAGAGTACCCTTCGGTCGGCTCAAGGGGCCTTCGATTGACCTGAGGGAGCCTTTGGTGGGCCTGAGTGGACCTAAGTCGGACTGAGGGTGCTCTCGATCAGGGTAATAGAACAACGGGTAGAACAGTAAGGAATGTAACGCCCAAATGAATTAGACAAGATATAATTTGTATCGTAATTGATTTGTCTATTATAAATTAAAGGTATGGTTTCCTGTCAATAACTTGTATTTCCATAATTATATATTTATTTATTGAATTAAACTCCAGCAAATATACGAAGTAGTAGTCGAAGTAGTGTATATTTCCGTACATATGTAGTAGCATTTGGAAGCGGTCATATTACATTATACTACGAAGTAGTAGTCAAAGTAGTGCATATTTCAGTACTTGTAGTAGCATTTGGAAGCGGTCAGCGTTCGTTCAGACATTGTTTAACCCCAAGCACATTTAACCCCTTCATGTCCGGAATATCGAAAAATGGTAAATAGAAACGTTGTAGGTAAGGCTTGTCCTATCTGTTCCAGAAGTCGGATTTAACATTTGTACCATAGGTTACGAGCCAGCCTCGTCTGAAAACCATCAATTTAACATGGGAACCCTATGGTGTAGTAGGTTTTTAACGCCCAAACGCCCGAGTGCTGCCAACTGTTACTGGTTGGGCTGCTCTCGATCGGTCTGAAAGGCCCTCGGTCGGCCTAAGGGACCCTGCACCGGCCTGAAAGGACGCTCGGTCAGCGAGAGGCACCCTCGTTCAAACTGTAGCGTCCTCGGTTGGCCTTAGATCGCCCTTGGCCGGTCTGTGGGGGATCCCTGCTAGGCCCTTCAAGACCAATCTTCCTAGGCCTCGGTGGGCCCGACAAACCCACAGAGGTCTCTTTAAGCCAGATAAGAACCGTTTCAGGATGTCTTTCCCTTCCTTCAAATCACGACTTAAAAACATGCTGGATCTGAGATTAACTTTTTATTTTCTTGATTTACCCCCGCCCTCGACAACGCATTTTCATTATTTACCCTACCCCCAGCTCAACAACATTTCTTTCGCTGGAGTGGTGGTAAAAGGGGCCTCAGACATGGAAAGGGGCCCTGACGCTCCGGGGGCCCATAAAACTGGCCGTGGGTTCTGCCTCAGCGAAATCCTGGATACGCCTATGTGCGGGACAGAGGCTCCGGTGTTTGGTGAATTGTGATACAGGCTTAATCGTTCGCTAGTGTGGTTGTTCAAGTACGATGTTTTGTTTTAAATACATGTTCCACTCGGGATTTTCTCCTCGATTGGTACAACGCAAGGACAGAATTATCAAATGATAATTTGCACTTGCAGTATTTTTACATACCGTTAATGACTAGTTAAGTACACCGGGGAAAAAAATCAGAAGAAATTGATTAACATCTAGCGAATACATGAGAAGAAACTGAAGTAAATACATTTTAAGCAGTTATAATTTCTCTTATTCCGCATCGCACGGACGGAAACATCATACGGCTCTTCTTTGGAGAATATTACGAATCAACGTTGGAGGCAGTAACAGGGATTCATGGAATTCTGGACGTTCCAGTATTGACAATGTGGTGACCTTGACTGGGCCAGGCCCGTTGTCCTGCACCGGCCGAACGCCGCTCTGGGAGTTAGACTGTGCCGCACAACACGACACCGCCCGAGGCCATTTGTGGGCACGAGCCGAGAACGGTGGCGTGCGGACAACCAGGAAGCAGCCATGAGCGTGCACCGGTGCCCGCGGGACAGAGGCTCCAGTGTTTGGTGATTTTTTTATTTTTAAATTTAGTCCGAATGTTTTTGAATGGGTGGATTTCCGAGGTCAGGCCCCGCGCTAAGCATAGCTTGTTGCGCAGGCCCTGGCCCCACCACCCGATCAAGCAATTCCTGGCGTCCGGCAGAATTTAGAAGCGAAAGTTTGTACGTGCCCGACATACCTGGACACGGTCCGCCCCGCCCTCTGACGTCACCTGACCTTGAGTGCGGCCGCTGCCACCGGCCACAGGCCATCCCAGTCAGGGGCAAATAGCGAGCGCCGAAGCGATTCGAACCCGGGCTGCCACTACCGGGTGAGGTAGAAGCCCAGCGCTCTCCCAACCGAGCTACAGGGGCAGACAAATTGAATTGTGATACAGGCTTAAAGGGAATGTTTCACCTTTGTATTGGTTTCGAACTGAGATAGCCATTATCTTTGGCCGTTATCGCAATATCTAAATTACTAAGGTCATTTTGCCCAAAACTTAACCGTTTTTAGGCACTTTAATTTACCATTTGCAAAATGCACCCAGGCTGGTGCAGCCGCTGATTGGCTGACAGCCACTTTGTCAGCCAATCAGCGGCGGTCTATAGCTCAATAATGACGTCATCAGCCCAAATAATAATAACAAATGTATAAAGTTAAGTGACTTCGAGAGAAAAATATCACCAGCGTTTTCAGCACCACTTATTTCATATTTTCGACTACAACCAGCATATATTTGAAAACTTTCAGAAAGGTGAAACATTACCTTTAACCCGCGCCCCGCTGGGGGGGGGGGGGGGGCGGTAAATTTTACCTCCCTCCCGTATTTTCTCATAACTTGAAAACCATGAGCGATACAGACGTCAAACTGGCAGTACCTTATGCCGCATGAATTCTACGTCTTCTCAACAAAAAATATATATATCTGAAATTGAGGTAGTATTTTTGAAGATAATGACGTTTTAATGACGTCATAGCATGCCATTTTTGGTGAAAAAAAACGTTAAATGTTTGCAAATTCGTAAACAATCGAGTTGTGATGCAAATTGCAAATGAAAAACGTCAAAAGAAAGGAAATGAGATTGTCTTCAAAATGGGTATCTCAGATTTGTAAAAAAATGGGTTTTTGATCCCCATAAATTCAAAAACTTTTTTTTGGGGGAAATTTCCGCAAGTATTTTTTTTTTAGATATACAAAAACGGAATTAATGTTCGAGAACCAAGTATGGAAGATACTCAAACCAAATTTCAAAGAAATGTCTATATTTTTGACTGAGTTACGGCTCCCTAAGTATAAGTAACTCATGTCATTTTTTGAAGTTGCATTGTTTAGGTTTTAGTGACCGTCCCGCTGGGGTCGTTGGGTCGGAAGATACGGGGAGTAAAATGTACCCCCCCCCCCCCCCCGAGGGGCGCGTTCGGCTGCCGACCACAGCGGGGCGCGGGTTAATCGTTTGTTAGTGCGGTTGTTCAAGTACGATGTTTTGTTTTAAATACATGTTCCACTCGGGATTTTCTCCTCGATTGGTACAACGCAAAGACAGAATTATCAAATGATAATTTGCACTTGCAGTATTTCGATATACCGTTAATGACTAAAAGTCCCACAACTGTCTCATATCTTAATTTGAATGCGAATACATAGGTACCGTGGAAATGCAGAGCATTTCCACTTTGTGTTTATTTCCACTTTCCATGTTGTAAGAAGTCGATCAATATTTCCTTCCGCCCATTCGGCCATAGACCGTCCTCTGAAATGCCGTTTTTTTTTTCTTCTGGAAACCAGCAACGATTCTCTCGCATAAGCATAGTCGTAAATTGCGACTTTCGCGTGGCGCAGGATTGCTCATGTGTGCCTGAATTGTTCATAGATAGGTAAAATTACCGCATCACGCATTGGTGATTACTGATTATCGACTGTTCGTTGAGTCTTCGTTCATCAGATGTTAAGAGAACGTTACTCCATTATCATTGGTAAACGCATCGAGTAAACTAAAAGTATATTTCAAAGCAACTACATTTACCCCCAAATTTCTGAAATCTCAGTTCAGCTCCTCTGAACGCCATGTTTCCAGCAGAAGCGTGCCACCAACTCCACCGACAAACATGGACGTGGTAAGTCGAATCTCACAGCAATGCTGCACCGCTGCAGGCAACCACGCCAAGATCGCCCTCACAGCTCTGTCCTTAGTCGACTGGCTGGCTTTCTCCAGTACACGTCTCCGCGCCACACTGTGCGCTGCATCACAGCACACTGTGCGCTGCATCACATCACACTGTGCGCTGCATCACATCACACTGTGCGCTGCATCACATCACACTGTGCGCTGCATCACATCACACTGTGCGCTGTGTCACATCACACTGTGCGCTGCATCACATCACACTGTGCGCTGCATCACATCACACTGTGCGCTGCATCACATCACACTGTACGCTGCATCACATCACACTGTGCGTGGCATCACATCACACTGTGCGCTGCATCACATCACACTGTGCGCTGCATCACATCACAATGTGCGCTGCATCACATCACACTGTGCGCTGCATCACATCACACTGTGCGCTGCATCACATCACACTGTGTGCTGCATCACATCACACTGTGCGCTGCATCACAGCACACTGTGCGCTGCATCACATCACACTGTGCGCTGCATCACATCACACTGTGCGCTGCATCACATCACACTGTGCGATGTGTCGCGTCACACTGTGCGCTTCAATGCGTCACACTATAAAAGCCCCATGCCAGCCGCCTGGGCGCTGTGCCCCAGCAGCCCGAGAGGCGGTGAGACATGGCTCTGTGCCGCCTGGGCGCTGTTCCCCAGCAGCCCGAGAGGCGGTGAGGCATGGCTCTGTGCCGCCTGGGCGCTGTGCCCCAGCAGCCCGAGAGGCGGTGAGGCATGGCTCTGTACCGCTCTGCTCGGTCAGAGAACGGGCGGCTGGCACTGTCCCCGCTCCAGGTGCCCCAGCAGCCCGAGAGGCGGTGAGACATGGCTCTGTGCCGCTCTACTCGGTCAGAGAGTGGGCGGCTGACACTCGATCGGAGCGCAGGCGGCCAGCTCCAGGTGTCGCTTTAGACGGCGTCTCTGGCTGAAGCAGCGGCCGCAGACGTGGCAGATGGTGTCGCCGCGGTGCCAGGCGCGGTGGTCCGACAGGCGCTGGTGGCTCCGCAGCACAGCCCTGCAGCCCGGCTCAGGGCACAGGTATACCGCGCCTGCAACGCGGGAGAAGGATCAGCTGCTGCGACCAGCGCGCCTGCGCGTGCCAAGAGCGACCAAGAGTCGAATGAGGTGGTCAGGGCCTGGTCACCAAATGCGGAGAGGGTTAATAAACAGATCTTCCACTTGGAGCACACCAGCTCGCAAGGTCACACGTAAGTAGTATAAGTAGTATAAGTAGATGGCAGCTTTAATAGCACGGTGGGTATTTCTGGATATTACAAGGTTTGCAACGCGGATCCATAAGTCACAAACTACACAGTGACGCCCAAATTGTGTACACGTTAAAGGATTTGAACCGTGGTGGAAACCTGGACTGAATAGCGAAATTCGGAGATGAAGAAGCTAAATGCACAACTGCCATCCCCGGGGGCATAGTACAACTGATTCGAAGTCAACGAGTCAATTGCCAAAGACTAGCGTCTCCATTCCGCCGACCTACTGACCCTGTTCAGTGAACAAGTCCTCACATCAGACGCGTCCATCACCACTTGGGGCCCGGCAGCCGCGGCAGCCGCGGCAGCGGGGCCAGCGACGGCGGAGGGGCGCACCGCACTATCCGCCGGTGCTCGCGCAGGTTCCAGAGGTTGCTGAAGAGCTTGCCACACACGGGACAGATGGTCTCGCCGCGGTGCCAGGCGCGGTGGTCCGACAGACGCCGCAGGTTCCTCAGGATCGCACTGCAGCCCGGCTCAGGGCACAGCACCCCTGTGAACCAGGTGTACTGTCAGCAGGGCGACACGACCGCTGAGAGAGCCGACACCCGCCCATCTCAGACAGAGAACAGTCCGAAAAATTAAATGGATGAGGTGTTGCTCTGCCGATGGTATTAATTTTTGCTCGCAAATAACCAAGCCCGAATGGACGGACGCGAAATAATGAATGAATGAATCGAATGAGGGTAAGAAATGAAATTGCTATGTTCACGGGATATGTGATGTTTGTATTGTCCAGACAATTATGTGCGTGGCACGAAAAGGCAACAAATGTGCCGCTTCATTTATGTACTAACCGTCAAACGTTAACAGCGCATGTGCCTGTTCAACGTTTCATTGATATTATCTAACAATATGGTGGTAAAATGTTTATCATGTAAAAATGTATAATACCTCGTATTTGCATGATAGGTATTAGACCTATAATGTATAAGAAAATAACTTAACTAAACTCCATGCGGCGTTCAACCACATCGTCGCAGAACCTTTTAAAATTGGAGGACCAAAAATCCTCAATCGAAGAGGGTACTGTTCCACAAATCCATTCGTAAACTTTTATCAACGCTTCAAAAATACGTAAAATACGCGTGAACATAGCCATATTTCTGCATTACCATATCGTTCAAAAACGCTGCGTGACAGTCTGCTTCGAGACATTAAGTTCGCCCCATAAACACTTTTCCGATCGGCCATCACCGTCCTACAGGCTCTGGAGCCGGCAATGTGGTGTTTAGAACTAACGGACTTCAGTTTCGCTACTGCCACAACCGATGCGTTTAAATCAGCATGAAATCACAGAAGCAAAAGCCGTCCCGCAGTCTGTATCAGCGGAAGCAATAATGCAACCGTATGCGAAATTGGTAGCATGGCACGGTGTTGAGCGCTCACAGATGGGGCATTCCACGATAGATCGACCAAAAACAATTAAAAATAACACCATTATATTGTATTTCTCTCTGTGATTTCGTCTAGGGCGCTATCATAGGCGGGGAAACCAGCCGTGCCAACGAAAAATAATCCGAGCAGCGGTTTTCAAGATATAGCCTCGGGCACTTTTCAGAGGTCACGCAGCAGGCCTATATCTGGCGGCTCGTAGTACACAAACCATCATAGTTACGACATCAAACCTGTATATTGTCGAACTTGCATTGAACCGAGGGACATTTTTGCAATCTCGTTTTTTTGGACACATGACCGCTTGAACTATTTTTGATGAGTGACCAGGACAGTTGTTAAATTGAAAGTCGAATTTCCGTTTGAAGACGATTCAAATCTGGGCAATGTTCTTTCAGATAGACAAATACAAAAAAAAACGCCTTTCGTCCTCCAAACATAATGTTTGAGCCTCCCAATATCGACTCTAGCCTAGGTGGCTCTTCTGAAAGTGCCCGAGGCTATATCTTGAAAACCGCTGCTCGGATTATGTTTTCGTTGGCACAACTGGCTTCCCCGCCTATGATAACCCCCTAAACCAAATTACAGAGATAAATTAAATATGATGGTGTTTTTTTGGGGGGCGATCTATCATATTCGGAGGCTCATATTTGGAGGCTCAAAAATCATATTTGGAGGCCGAAAGCCAATTGTTTTAATTGTATATCTGAAAGAACATTCACCAGCCTTGAATCGTCTTCAAACGGAAATCAGACTTTCAATTGAGGAATTGTCCTGGTCATTTATCAAAAATAGGTCAAGCGGTCACGTGTAAAAAAACGAGATTGCAAAAATGTCCCTCGGTTCAATGCGAGTTCGACAATATACAGGTGTGATGTCGTAACTTATGATGGTTTGTGAACTACCAACCGCCAAATGTAAGCCTGCTGAGTGACCTTCGAAAAGTGCCCGAGGCTATATCTTGAAAACCGCTGCTCGGATTATTTTTTGTTGGCACAGTTGGCTTCCCCACCTATGATAACCCGCTACACCAATTTACAGCCAAAAATAAAATATGACGGTGTACTGCCTTGGTCTATAGTGGAATGCCCCAGATGTGAAATTAACTGTAACTAACATGATGCAGCACGCTGAAGACGCACGTAAAATACAACTATCTTGTCTGTTATTTCATTTATTCTAAACATTACAAACCGACAGAGTAGGACAAAATTGATACAAGCACCAAAAGTCCGCTTTGCCCGTGCATTGAAGCGTTATAAATCGAGAGCATCAGGTGCCGCTCGTACCAACATTGGACTGATAATCCTACATCCCACATCACCTACATCACATCGAAAGTCCCACGCTGTCCTTATACTACGCTCGTTGATTTATATACAAACATAAAAACTAAGTGTTGCTAATGCCACTGATTTGAAGAATGTAATGCCAGTGATGTTATTTGTGTGTTTGTGCACGACCATTGCTTGCTGGTACTACGAACACCATAGCTGGTAGTGGTGACGTTGGCAATGCTGACATGTAGCCTATACTAATATTTACAATTATATGGGATTGAGCACCGACATTCGATAGTCAACACTCAACCTACATCTAGGCCAGATCCACGCAATTTTACATCCTTAAGAGTGCAGCGTGATAAAATACACGCACCCATTTCAAAGTGGAATGTCAATATGAAAAGAGGACAGAGGACAAAGATACACGCTATAAGCTGTCTGCCGATGCAGGAGCGCTTCGCACCGGCTGAATAAGAGGTACTGGTAGCCAAATACGACCTCAGCAAGAACAACGCGCCATCCAGTCTGGGTGGACCTCAGGTATGGTCTGTATGTCATCCGACATCAGCCGATACCACACTCTGTACAGTCGACACAAACAACCGCCTGTCTTGGGCGTAAGAGAAGGCATGTCTGAGGGAACCACCCCCGCTGCATAGGGGCAGACCACGCTGGTCGAATAGCTCTAAGTCTTAGTCTAGCGATACAAGTTTTCCAGGTCGCGACACGGGAGGATACCTCCGGAGTCACCAGCAGGGTGTGCCACTGCTCGGGGGAGTGGCACACCCTGCCTTGACCTGTCGCCGTCCACCGTGACCCTGCCGGT